>JALPQI010004234.1:0-75722 GCA_025490895.1 Thaumatotibia leucotreta
TGACAATGCTGGTTCTATAAAAAAGTCAGGTACCTTTACACCGATGCGGGCAGCAATAAACAGGGCCGTAAATCAGCGGAATGACCCGCAATTTGCAGAGTAGGTATTTCTGGATGCACTCAAATAGATCTATATTCATCAGACTCTCAGGAACGCGGTTTAGTACTCTTGGCTCTAAATTTAGAATACCTACACTTGTTTATATACAAACTGCATGTACGAAGGATTCATAAAAATGTTAGTAGTAGTAAGTAAATGAATGCGTTTGGAGTTACAGTACAGTGATCTATAGTACCTATGGCTACGAACAAATAAAACATGGAAGCCGCACGCCATATTAAATTGCCTTTCAAAAACGGTCCTGAATTTTAGTTGACAACTGTCACCCCCTCTTCAATGCATCACGGTAATGAATGTCAATATCAACAAATAAAAACTTAAACCGCCATTTAAAAATAGTTGTGATGGGTCCATCAAAGTTTTCGATTGGCTATATTCTATAAACATTTGTCAAAGATGTTGCGCCGAATGTGCGCGGTGTTAAGAAAAGCGCCATGTCCTGCCCATCTTGGCACAATAGAACAATTGCTTTTGGGGGCATTTTTGAGCTGGCGTTAGACGTCCATTTTATATTATGGTCGCAGACCTATGGTAACAGGGTGTGTAGCCAAGATGTCAAACGCTAACGCTCAATCGTGAATCGTGAACGAAAGTCCTTGTCGCACTAATGGGAAAGAGTGACAGGGAGTGAAAACTAAGGTACGCTAATACTGAGCGTTAGCGATTGGCAACTTGGCTACGCACTCAGTTTAGATACTATACGAGTACAGGTGCCCCGTATGAGTGTTCAGCTGTTACCTATATCTATTTAACGCAAAAAACTTTTATTTGCGTGCAGTGCGTACACATCTTATGATTCAGGCCCATAATCTCATATCTTGGTCTCTTAATGGCGGTATTTTGCCACAAAGATTGTATAGCGTATAAAATCCAGGAAATGGAGATGTCCTAATGAGTCCGAGTAAAGTAAATTAAGAATAACTGTACAAAGTCAGGTTAATTACTATGGAATACACCGTTTCAATTAATCTGGCGCATCTGGTACATGCGAGGAAGTTATAAACTGATAGGAATTGAGATCCAGAGCAGATGTCCTTCATGATTTGCATATTAAGTAAATGAATTGGTTGTAACGTCTCTGTGTCTCACAATTTTATTTGTAGATCACACAACATTGTAAAGGTTGATCATCCACATCGACCTCATGACTAGCCGAAATATCACGCCTGCTACCGCAAACACCGAAGTTCGTAAATTTCGGGGATTTGTCTCTGTCACTCTAACGGAGGCGTTATTAGAGTGACGGAGAATAATCCCCGAAATTTCCGCATTTCTAGTTCACGGCAGGGCCGAAAGACGACCATTTGTACGATGTTTCTATTAATAGGTAGAGTAATGAATCATTATAAATAAAATAATTTAAAAATTATAAATAACCACTCATATTTTAATTACAGTAGTCAAAAAAAAGTATGTATGTATGCTTTTATCGCTAACTGTACTTTCTTTAGTTACTTCATCTACAATCTACACTACTGTGATAGGCGTCGTTTCCTTCGAACCCAGCTTCCTGTGG
Source organism: Thaumatotibia leucotreta (assembly GCA_025490895.1). Lineage (NCBI taxonomy): Eukaryota > Metazoa > Arthropoda > Insecta > Lepidoptera > Tortricidae > Thaumatotibia > Thaumatotibia leucotreta. Next base: position 1,637 of record JALPQI010004234.1, read on the forward strand.
ACACTTTCCGACCCCATCATCAGACCAACTCCATAATACCATTATAATTGCATTGTTACAACATCCCGACATTCCAGGCACAAAATTTTTTCTGAAAGTGGAACATTTTCGAAATTTTAATTCTTTTTTACACAGTGAGGTCTGTACACTAAAATAATAAGCATCGCAACATAAGGACAAGAAAAAAAACTTTTTTTAAATCATGATTTGCTGTATGTCTGTGTATCTGTTTACCTACCCTTTTACAGTAATATTAATGACCACTTACTGAAAAAAGCTAAGTAATAAAATATAATGTAATTTGAAGCTCTGAAAATGTTACTTTTAATGAGGAATTTATTATAAGCTTTTACTTGTCCGCTAGTAGATAGTGTGGGTTTCCGGTTTGAAAAAAGTATAAAAAATTGGGATTCAAGGGGTTACTGACTACTGTAGGATGCTTAGCCAAGTTGCCAATCGTAGCTAACTGTCTTTGTCGCTCTAATAAGAAAGAGTGACAGAGAGGGAAAACTACGATACGCTACTAAGCGCTAGCGCTTGGCATCTTGGCTAAGCATCCAGATGCTCTAAGGATTCACTGGTTTATTTTTTTGCTTTAGATGTAGTTGTAGGGCCCAATCCGTATATCGAACTTTGTTTTTTTGTAAGTCGTGGATAATAAAATAAATATCTTTATTTTATAATTGTAGTGAATTATTTATTTATTGATATCAATGTAATTTCATTTTATTTATTAAGTATTGGTTTACTTAATTATTTTTACAGTTTGTTCCATAGTAAACAAGGAACTCTCATAGTTTCGCTATTTCCGTCTGTCTGTCTGTCTGCCGCAGCTTAGCTCAGTGACCGTTAGTATTAGAAATTTGCAATTCGTTATACATAGTTAGTTATACATATTAGTCATGCGGACAAAGAGGTTGGTTTTTTTTCCGGTACGTCCCCTTTCCGTGAAGTGGGGATGATTTTTTTTATTTTGCTGATATCCTAAAATATGGGATGGGAGTGTCGTTGAATAGGTATTTTAAAAAAATAAGGGTCCCGAGAGAAAGCATTTTTCTAAAGTCGATATTTTTGGAGACATTCGCTCCAGAATAGAAATAAATTGTGCCCTCTAATTTTTGATCCGCGAGTCCGAAACTTATGGAAAAAAACATTACCTAATGTTATTTTTATACAATAGTTTAAAAGAAAACTATTTCGAACATAATCGGTCCGGCCGCTTTTGAATAACTACCGAACCCTACACTAAGCATGACCCGACATGCTCTTGGCCGGTTTTTGTATGTTTTTTTTCACACTAATTTCTTACTTGTACGTCCTCTAAAGAAACTCCCTCTTAAGTTCTTTGTAGGTACCATCCCCATTTACTACATCTGTTTTCAAACCATTTTATTGATTGACAATTAGATAGGTAGGTACCCTAAATAATGTCGACAATTCCACGCACCAATGCAGGTCAGTATAACCTGCCGATTTGCTATTAAATCGTTACATAATTCAGTAATCGATAGGTCAACCAGCTGGACTGCATTCCACCTCGCAGACTCCAAGGTTTCCTGCTGATATTTCTCTAAAGAGCAAAGATCAACATAATGCATTGGAAAATTACCGGCGCAAATAATTTGAGGAGGAAGGAGACTGATGGTGACTCTCTATGCAAAATATTTTGGAATAAGGCACTGCTCCTATCGCGTGCGAGTAAGCTATGAGGTTTCCACTTGATATTTCTCTAAAGTGCAAAGATCAACATAATGCATTGGAAAATTACTGGCGCATATAATTTGAGAAGGGAGGAGCCTAATGGTGACTCTCTACGCAAAATATTTTGGAATAAGGCACTGCTCCTACCGCGTGCGAGTAAGCTATGACTATGAGGCTTCCTGATGATATTTCTCTAAAGAGCAAAGTGCAACATAATGTATTGGAAAAAATAATTTAAGGAGGGAGGAGACTGATAGTGGCTCTCTATGCAAAATATTTTGGAATAAGGCACAGCTCCTACCGCGTGCGAGTAAGCTAGGGAACATACCCATACTAAGTACGTGACTAGAATTGTACTTTTGGTTAAAAAAAAATGTATTAGTACATTTATTAATGCATCAAGGGCGGTTAAAAAGGAGAGTGCTTCTGCCTGTACCTAAATGTAATTTTGTTAATAAAGCTTCATCAGCTCCAGTTTTCCAAAAGTCACGTGACAAGATACCAGACGCCCCCCTCCCCCTGGTGACCAAGAGTGGTACTTTGACGGAAACTTTTCTAACTTTCTACTAAAAGTGTTCGGAACTGATACCCAGAACAGATATACATTTTAATATTGCCATCATCATCATCAGCATTTTTCAGTTCACTGTTCGACATTAGCCTATCCTGTAACCTTTGCGTATAGTGTTAGACGCATTAGGAGAAAATGCCCGTAATGCCTAATAATAATATACATTATGTAGTTCATTTTATTATCATCAAACACAATTTTATTTCGTTAATATAACTTGAACAGTTTACAAAATATGACAATTCAATGATACCCTGCTTATTTTACATTATGTTACACGAAATATATACAGTACCCGGCGATAAAGTTTGTACATCGGTCTTTAGAGAGAGACAACTAATATTGCATAAAAGTCAAATAAGTTCGAGAGGGACAACGCTCTATGAAGCAGAGTCTCTTTCCAGTGACCAATGTGCAAACTTTATAGCCTCTGGTACTGTAATAACTCTAAAACAAAAGAAGATCAAGGACTGATAGTATGGAGTATTCTTAGGGTCTGCCAGTACACCACCCTGAAATATTGACCTCGTCCGTGGGGTAAGGCACTTCTAGTTCGGTTAGCCTGCTAAACCCTTAAAAAATGTAAGCGCAAAGCGTTGTATGACCATAGTATATTCGAATATGCCGCTGTTTCCTACTGAAAAGCTGGTTGGATACACTACTCTTATTAAAGTAATTCCGTAGTCTTGTTACATTGCTTAGTCATATAAATATTGTATTTAGTTTATTTGGCTATTTATATGTAAGAATTAACAACAACACAATTAATCAAGTACTTAGGTAGGTATTTTCCCTATTTAGTCAAAGCAATAATGTTAGATTTTTCTCCCACGATATAATTAGTCTAACATGCATTACTCAACCTTAGGCATTTCTAGTATTCCCATAATGGAAGTATACAGAAGGTCCTTAACCAAGTAGTCCCAAGCAAGTGCTAGGGGAATGACATAATTATACGAGTTTTTCTGGTATATCGGGTAAAAGCAGAGCAGTCAAACTACAAAAAATTATAGACAGTGTAACAGGTTTACTGTTTACAATAGTGTAGCTATAAAGTCGAAGCTGTGGTTTATGTAAATTATGTATTAAACTACGTAAGGTAACCGTTCAGTAGTCAACATGAGCTTGGTAGGTACTTAAGTTTCGTATCAAATTAGTTGACACAGTATCCAACAGTAATTTTGTATTTATATTTTATATCAAAGTTCCGAGCCAGGTACCATACCTAGCTTTTATTTTATTACGTATTTATGTTTAAACTTTAACCTAAGGACGTTTTTTCTATTTACTATAAAATAAAAGAGTAATGGTTACATTATGTGTTCATGCGAAAAAATAATAAACATTGATAAATTCGTAGAAAAACTGAACAAAATAGACATAAATGCACTGAACGGGTAAACATAGGTACCGAAATAATTGCTGAGATATTTAATAATCCACCGTTAAATTTTTGCTCGTGTTACAGGTCCCACACTGTATATTCGATTAGTGTAGGAAGGGTATTTCTCTTTCTGGCCAAACTTACTTGTAAAAATATGTAAATGTAAAAACTGGCAAGGTCAAGTGATCGCATGCATTCAGTTTCCGTACCTATACCTATAGAATGCAAAGGAAGACAACAATCCACGTATGAACGATTTTAGGCTTTACTGCCAAATTTTAAGAGGTAGTAATTCATAAATGTAGAGTATAAGCTGCAGAATTGTATAATTCATTCGCTAAAAGGGTATGTATATAACTATATATCCATCGACTTCAGCAGCCCTGTCTATGTGGGGTAACATACAGTGTGTAAATCTAATACGGGCGATCAATTAAACCAGGCATGGGATTCATTAGTGTAATCATGGATTACAAGGTTTTTTTAAAGTTACTCTTAATTAAAACCCCACAGAATTTTAATTAAATTGAATACTGAAGCTTTAATCAATAATTTTCACAAAATAAACTTTTGTTTTGCTGTCTATTTTCGATTCTGTAAACCACTGAATTGTTTAAAATATTTCCCGATACACCTTTTATGAGTCGATTGACGAAAATTCCTTTGTATAATTAAATGGAATTGTTTAATTTTTAGTAGGTACATATAAGGATAATATCTAATAGTTTTCCCTCAAATCCGAACATGGAAAAAATAGACAGCAAAATTAAAACCAGCAGACTCTTCCGACCTTCACCGAGGTCATCAGTTCACCTAGGCCCCCCTACCCACGCTGTACCTTCCGGTACATAGCCGCTACTCGAGAACCTTTCCACCCCAACAGCCATCATCATCCTGATGATTATGAAAATAAAATCTACCCGAATAGCAGTAAGGGTTTAGTTTTCATACATCTATTCATTTATAGTTCTTATGAATTGTATTGCTGTTGATGTACCGAATAAAAAAAAAAAAAAAATACCGAAATTTAGCGCCATTCTACAGTAACGACTACAGCACGCATGCATGCAGCGCAGTTTTCAAATGAGGTAACGGCCAAGCTACACTGGATGCGTATGCGTGACGTGCGCGTTGTAAGGTATGTAAATATCACATTAGATGGCACACCGGTTGCGTGGCATGCACGTGCGCGTGACGTGCAACCGGTGTGCCATCTAGTATGACATTTCCGACACTACAACGCACGCCACGTACACGCGCTAATGCAGGTGCTGCACACGCATCCAGTGTGGCCCAGCCTTTAATCTGCACATAACTACTCTATCCTCCTGCAGCCCAGATGCCCATTAAAAGGTCTCCTCAAACAAATGAAATGCTACTCTAATTCCTGCACTGTTCATTCAATCACTGGTAATTTTTATTGTCTGGGCGGCAGGAGGTTATGTAACCATGATTGTTTATTGAGGACTAAGCAATAACAAAAACGTATGATAAACGCTTGAGCCACCTATCACATGTTTTATGCATCCCTATGAATAAACTCCTCCATAATTGTTACTTAAGGCACACCTTGATTACAGTGAGCTCTCAAAAACCAGACATCAAATCAAAGCTACTCAAGTTGAGTCATCGCTTCACACTGATCTAGCTTTAAAACGTCTTATTTTAAACATGATAATAGCGTGCAAAACAAATGTACATATCACACTTTGGATCCAAGAGTGATATTGTAAGGCCTTCAGTTGGACAATGTGCTTTCTATACCCGAAATAGTCGATTTTCATTATTAAAGCGAACAGTAGCCGATCATTATGTTAATTTAATTCAAACAGCCGGAAAGTAAAAGTTACTTTGGAATTGTTAATCGGTTTCGTTGGATGGTAATGAAGCTCATAATAATATGAGCTTAACAGGTCTAAGGGTGAAGACACATATATCAGCGCTAGCACTATTTATTTTCTATAGAAAATGCCAGTTTAGTATGGGCACAGATCAGAGAATACCTACTAGTACTATAGTTTTGATTGTGTATGTGATAATCATATATTATCACATCTATCAAACACTTTAAAATAACTTTTGGAACTGTTATTATTTTGTACGACTTTAGCTCTATCAGATAGGCATCGCTAATTGCACTCGGGTGCTTGTGTTCAAGTAATCACAATAAACAAACCTAATTAGGTTAATAAATTAAACCACTGAGAACCACGCACACTTATGCACTTTACCCATACATGATATTAAATCATTTTCTTATCACAGCACTTGTCATAAAGGTCAGGCCCAGCATCTGAATTCCAGCCGTCTAGACTCGGTATTAATTACAGTTTATCTGGTTAATAAATATAATTAGCGTTTTCAGATAAACACGTAATTGACCAATTACCCCAAGGCGGTGCCGTATAGCGCGAATCCGCGTTCCTCGGGTCAACGCAGCATACTAACATACACTGCCATACTAGACTGTAGGTGAGACAAATAGTACTTTAATTATTTGTACTTAAATACAATTAATTATCGACCAAAGTTTAATTATGGGTACGAGTGATCCGTGTCTTTATTGAGAAGGCAATTGAAGATAAATTGTTGTACCTACATAAATTGTAGGTACGGTGTATGAATATAATTAATTCATTAAACGTACATTTTTTATTCACTTATGCCTAGAGAAATGTACAAGTTGCAAAACATTCTCAAAATTGCGGGAAGATACTCGGAAATTTCCGAGAATTTTCCAGAGAATTTAAGAGTAAGTTCTCATTGAGAATGTTTCCATGAGAACTTATGAAAATGTGTTTTAAATAATTACTTCATATCGTAAATAAGTAAACAAGGCAGTAAATGTAACTCATAAGGCTTGTATCTACATATTACGGTCTGGGCTTGATTAGATTTTTATTAAATTTAGATTCCTGAGAACATTTTCTATGCAAGTTTCGCAACTTATGAAACTTCTTCTCGGTACAATGCTACTTATGCCTATAATAAGTACTCCCCATGTCTTCAATTGTTAACTTGGTACTTATATAAAATAAATTTGTTTGTTGTTATCAAAATTGGAAAATCTTGTACTGTAAAAACAAACCAATGGCCGACGAGTAATGCGTTATCACTCTCGTGTGATGCTATCACAATGCTATATATATGCTATAATACTTAATTATGCAGTCACATATTACATACCTTTATCTATGACAGCAAAAAACAAGTTGGCGGCTGAATTGAGCTGTCGGTTTATTTATTGTTTGCGTGACAGTTATTATAGGTGTGTATAGGTGTATCAGAATCTCATGGCAAATGGGGAAATAAAAATTGTAGAGGGTAATACCGGGGAAATGGAACGGAACAGTTCTAACTTTAAGAAATTAGGATTTTTATGATTCGACGCATTTGTATTTTAAAGTTGCTGAGGTAATCACAGATAAAATAATAAGTCTAATATTCTTTCTGACAATTTATAATTATAGTAGGTACATATAAGTGCGGATTGCATTTTTTAATTGTGACGGGAAGCAGCGAAAAGGGCGCGAGTTGTTCTCACATACTACATTGTGCTAGGACCGTAGTTGTGGACTTCTTACTAGGTAACCAAAAAACGGAAAATGGAAAGGAAGGTTATATCTAAACGTTGAGCAGAGTCAAAGAGTCAAACGTCCTTCGTTACCTACATGCATTCTAGAGGACGAAAGGTACTGGGGTAACCCTGTCCACCAATGGGAACTGTATACGTGAACATGTGCCTTGTTAAACTGTAGGCGTAAAGCTGTATCTGTTTCGCGCACCGAGTTTCTTTGAGGCTAAGTTGGCATTATCGTCTAAATGATCCAATAAGTAGGTAAATACTCTTTGAACTAGAAGCATGGATTCGTAATGCTCATAAGTATGCCATGTGTTACCTACAAGTTGGCAGACAAATGTGTATAGTGTTTTTCTTGCTGTTTGTAAAATTGCAGAAATTACAAATTAAAATTTCTGTTTTTCGTAGTAAACTGTTCAATCGATTTCTTTAACAAGCTGTAGATCTAATCGATCAGCATTACAGGACGGTAGTGATGGAGTTGTTTCTTAGGCTTGCAGTTTACAGTATTTTTTGGATCACATTGTAGGTACGATCGACTACTGTACATAGAGACGAATCAATATTTACAACTTTCGGAATCTTTGTACAATAAAAATGTGGAAATATCTCTTTGTTGTAGTTAACTACACCTTATTAGACCAATGAAAATTATTATAAAGCCGAGCTGAAATTTTCATGAATAAAATCATTGTCTTATCATAAAGTTTATATAAATCGCTTGCCTACCTATATTGATGTAATAAATAGAGATAAAACACTTAGAGGATAAAATGAATGTCTGTCTAAGCGAGATCCTAGCGTAGGCAGAGTGACAGGTCGCCTATTCTGTACAATCATGGCGGTATTTAGGCGACGCCTGCGTAGGCCTACATCAGATTAATCACAAGCTTAAGGAACGACTAACGAGTTTCAAAGTCACAAGTAAGAGGTGGAGGTATGACAGGTGATTATTATACTAATAATATTTACAGGCAAATCGCCACCAGTTACCTACAATACCTACTACCTATAATATTCACTTAAATTAGGTACTACTATTACCTACTAGGACAAGAAAATTAGATTCATATGAAACGTTTTGCGCGATTAATTCGTAGTCCTAGCCTAGCAAGCTGGAAATCATTTTAACCCTTTCAACGTCTTCCCTCTCGCATCAAATTGTGACTTACCTACATGCCAGTATCTCTACTAATGAACACCGAAAATAAACCTTATCTGTCAGCAAGACAGTTACTTTGACAGTAATAAATCTCTTTATTTCGGACAAGCATACATCCATAGGTGTTAGTAGTACACAGAACAAGGGACGATCTTAACCTAGTGTTAGTGAATATTCATACTTAATTAAATGATAACTAAAATAAAAACAGTATTAAGATAAAATTAAATTAAATCTAATTAAATTAAATCACAATCACAATTAAATCAAATTAAATGAAATCAAATTAGACAGTATACTCGATGACTATTTTAGTGGTGGTAGGCAGTAGGCAGGACAACACAAGGCCACTTTAATGGTTCTTGGCGTTGAAAAGGTTTAATATGTTCGTCTAGTCCTTCGTGTATGAAATCCGAGTTTGCACTATACTAGGATTTTCAGAGCGAAATAACTGTCAAACTATCCTTAATTTTCAGTTTTTTTGCTTGTACTTAGCTCGAAAACGGTAAGTTGGATGAAAATTTTATTTAAGTAGTAGGTAAGTATTGAGTAAGTAGTAAGTAAAAGGGTTCAATTCTACGTCGAATCAATACCTTTATCTTCAAAGGCTTTGTAGCTCAGCCACAATTTAAAAATCAATAATCACCAAATAAAAAAATATAAAAAAATACCAAGTCCAACCGATTTTTCCAACATCCCATCATCATACCCCGACATGGTGCCAACGGGACCATGTCGGGTTTATACCCGTTCGATTAAAAACATTTATATCTTTCTTCTGGGTGATATCGAGTAAAATACAATGTCGAGTAAAATATCGAGTAAGGTACAAAAAAACTGTCAAATTCACAACCTGTTCCTTTTTTGAACTCTCCCAAAAGCTCATTTGTTTAACCCTTTATAGGGCACTAACTTTTTGTATTTTTTTCTTGTACCTACAGAATTTTTCGTACCTACTATATAATGGCGCGTGGCGTCGAGGCTTGAACTCCAAACACCAATTCGCATATTTTTCCTTGACTTCCTAGAGCAACTAGTTGAAGGTTACTCCTTAGGGGCCTATTAGGCCTATGAGCTCTAATAGCTTATAACTCGTTTGCGATACGTTGATAATTTAATTACAATCCTTTCTAGGTCACGTCGCAATGCCGGCCGGTGTCTCGAAACCTAGCATTATCGGGTAAGTGTTTAACATTTTATTAGCTTTACAATGTTAGATTAATTAAAACAGTTCGTATCATCCACCGCGCATGCGACACAGCGGCTCATATGAAATAGATGACAGTTCACTATAAGTAACTATGTTATTGTTTATTGTTATTAAACTGTGTAAAATGCAAACAAAATTATCTACAAAGAACACGATCGTGGTTTAGAATAATAATATGGGATCTCAATAAATACGTCGCTGCGTTCTGTCCCGTCTGATAAATATGTAGGTATACACGCCTTTTCTTCTAAGCAGTAGTAAAACCAAATAACTATAGTCCAAACGCTCCCAACAATGGTAGTAAGTAGTAGTAGTAGTAGTAGTAAGTACTTTATTGTACAAAATATACATTATACATACAATGGTCCTAAACTTAATCGAATATCTTCCATTAGGTGTAATTGTTATATTTAATAACTAAATAATTTATAAAATAGAAATGCTTGTTTAATTTAGCTTAATTGTTATATTAATTATGCTATTCACAGGCAAGAACGCCACATTAATGATAAAGTACCGATGCTTATTAAGGAATTTGAATTGTGGACCGTATTTGCAGTATTGAACTAGGTATAATAGTTGGGTGGTTTTGCGGTATCTATTTAAAATAAGTCGGCCCGAAATGTAGCGTAATATTTTCGAGTTAAATGACAGTTCACAGGTATTTTCGACAACGAATATTGCGTTGTGATTTGCTACTTGTGACATAAAAAAAAAATTGTGTTATAGTTAATTAAGTGCAATTTGAACTACCCCTTAAAAAACATTAGGTAATTTATGTCTGATTAATTTATCGCCCATATTGAGTTAAAACACTGTAAGTATATTTAGTTGCGATTTAATATTAATAGTCTGTTGTCTTCTCTCTAGGGTTATTTAGGGGTAGTACTGAAATGGTAAATTTCGTACAACCTTTCATTTCGAGCGCGTGGCTGGTCTGCTCATTTGCTCAATGGAATATTGTCAAGGCCGTGGCCGTTATCAGTCGCCTTATTTACTCTGTCTGGAAATATACGAGTGTGTTATACGGTGCAGGTAGTGCAGCGTAATAATAAATAAACAGTGACACGCTTTAATCATCTTGTTTTTTACGGTGTACTCAAGTTGTAAAAAGTGTTTACTTGTTTAGTCCATGGAATAAGTGCGCATTTTGTCATTATACCTACCCCTTTGATGTACATAGAGGCACGGCTGGGCCTTCACTATTTAGTCTCACTTGTGTGCAACCTCCTGCCCTCTACTCTTGGTTATACGAATCTAAGTCGTCCCGCCATCTCATCGCCATTTTTTAATTTATTTAGAAAACAAACAGCCATGTACAAATTAGACCATGCGAAATTAACATAGGACAGGCCTAAAGTTTCCTATATTAATACAAATATTATGCAAACAGTTGTAAATCCTACAATTGTAATTAAGTACCTCTTCAAGCACTTAATAGATAAAGAGATCAGATTGTTCGTAACAAAACAAGCAAAATTAAAGTAACTTACTTACGTATTAAACAAAATGTAACGAACTTGTTTCTTGAAACCCGACAAACTATGAGCGAAAATGTCAATTTCGTTAAAAGACTCATTATAGATACTGCAAGTACGCCTAAAGAAAGAATTTTGAGTATACTTTGTGCCACAGGATGAGATAGAAAAGGTAGGTTTAGAACGTGAGTGGAAAAACTTTTTGGCCTGCCTCTGCCGCAGGAACTTTCTGGAGTTCAATCGGTCGTTGTCTTAGTGCATTCTGCAGACATGCCCTGCAATATTGTAAATAAATATAGGTCATTGTCAGTCACCCGCAGACCACGAACCCTGTAGTGTTCGAAGCGTCGGAATGAAATTAAAGTTAATTAATATACGCGCGTTTATCCGTTTTCATAATTTTATTTCATGTGTAATCATCACGGTAACCGAAGAAAATATTATAAATAGGTCAAGTTAATTATTAACTATTATGGTACGTTTCATACGAAAATAGTTAATGATATTGTGTTACAGATAATGATGTCAAAGAAATATAGGTTTTCGTAGCAGAAAGACCTTCACGTGCAAGCGTACGTGCTGCACACACATCCAGTGCGGCTTGGCCTTTAGTTATTTAAATTTCTTATTCAATGTAGCAGTTGAAGACTACATAAAATTGCTATCTGTCGTAAATATTAAGGGTACGTAAGAATTGGAATATAATGTACTTACCAAATAAAGTAGAAAATAATATTTAATTGAATTCAAGCATGATTTCATAAGACTCTAGTCAACCAGAAACGCATTTTGCTCAGATTTATGAGAAAGCATGAATGCGAGACTAAGAAAAGCTACTCAAAGCTGAATTCCTGTACTGGATTCGATGACACTAAGATGGATTACACGTTAGCACAGTACACACACACGCAGTAGGCGAGGCTATGTATGATGGAGTTATACATTTTTCTATTTTCGCTCTTTATTAGAACGTCACAACCTTCTTATTTGCGACGATAGACGATATACAGGGTGTTTGGGATAACGATGTAGGAATTTCTGGAGGTGGTAAAGGAGACTAATTGGAAGAGTTTGAACCCTATTTACGTATACCTTAGTCCAATATATGACAGTTTTTTTAAATCACGTTTTTCAAAATGTTTAGTTTTATACAAAAAAAATTCTTTAAAAGTTAAATTTAAAACAAAATATGCAATAAATAACATTGATTTTTTTATAATTAACATAATAATTAGTTGAGTAATAAAAAAAAAATTTACTCCCACTTGCCACACACAACATTTTTTTAATAATTTTTCTAGTTCATCATTACTGATTTCTAACAGTAAATTAAACTTTATCGGCCTGTGAAAAAAAGTAGTCCGGTCATTCTCCAGATTTGTGCTAGAATCCTAATTAACACGTCGCTTTTTTTCTACTTACTTTTCAATGAATATCTTTACAAATATAGTAACATATTGATCGTAGAAACTTAAATGTCTATGCGTCACTTTATAATTATGAAAGGATAATTATTTAAAAAACAATCAAAATTTATGTGACGTGTGAATTAGAAAAAGGACGTGTTAATTAGAACATTACACTTTTGGAGGGCGCGTGAATTATGAAAACGACGCGTTAATTATAATATTTTAGATTTTGCTTGACGTGTGAATTAGAAAAAAAAAGTTACAAACTAACATTTCATTCCATATTCGAGAAAATATTATTTACGTAGGTATAAGTAGTGAGTTTTTATCGATAGATATCACTTATTCCATATATTTTATAACCAATTTTAAATTAACGCGGTCATTTTTGCCGCGTGAATTAGACGCGTTATTTAGGTATTCTTGAAAAATAAAAAATATCTTGTTTTTTGTACATGCAATATACTACAGAATCTAATATGTATTAAGTAATGCGATTTTTAATGTGTACTGTAATTCTCAGCGCAATAGAGTTACTAGTTGAATTTTAAAATGTGAACATGTTAATTAGAAATTTTGTGAACCAAGCCGCGTGAATTAGAGACAATGGTTCATAGTCTCCTTCCAGAACACAACTGACACGCCGATCCCACACAGGACTCTAGACACGACTGTGGGCTAGACCGAAAGGCGATAGTGAGGTCCGTACCTACATTCAGAGTGCTCGTATGACAATGACTAGATGTGACGCGTCAATTAGGACAGGTTTCGAGACAAAGTGTTGATCGTTGATATCTTAGTCATTTAGTACTTTATTCATTTGATATTTTTTGTACCATTAAAAGGTATTTTGTTTTGTTCAAAGAACTAGCTTTCGTTGGCGTTTCTTCATGTATATCGTAAGGAGAAATTAATATGTTAGTGAATCGGGTAGTGGGACGCGACGTGTGAATTAGGAGAATGACCCTTAACGTATTTTTTTTACCCTTTGTGTTTAATATACGTACATGAAAATTCATGTACAGCTGAAAACGAATACAGTCTATGCTCAAAAAATATAATATATGAGAAAACTTATAGTTTAATATTTTTAAAGAGCGAAGACATGTAAAAATGCATGCCTGGAGAATGACCGAGTCGGGATATGAGTCTTCTTATTCGTGTAAAAACATGCTTAATTTTCTAGGTTTTGATTACAAAAAAAAAGTATAACAAAACAGCAATTAGTTTAAAAGTTATCGTCGATCAATTGTTGAACGCCGTCACCAAAATAAGTTTCTTGTAGTTAGTAGGCAAGTGTGAGTTCAATTTTTTTTATTTAAAAAAAGCTGTCACATATTGGACTAAGGTAAATAGGGTTCAAACTCTTCCAATTAGTCTCCTTTACCACCTCCAGAAATTCCTACATCGTTATCCCAAACACCCTGTAGATATGGGTGGCTCAAAGCAAAATCCACAATCCTACGGGCTAAATTTACATATGACTGACAGGTAAAATTAACGATACGGAACATCAGTATTAGTGTTAATTCTACAGAAATGATACGTAATAGATCGAGCATGAAAAAACCTTGTATATAGACTGGACATATCCGAATGTATTTCATTAAATTATATGTTATCTTATTAAGATACCTGTTACTGTAAAGGCGAAGCGAACAAAGTTTAAAATATTTTTATTATTTTAATTCAGGGATTTTTTATCTTTATTGTCATAAATACACAGAATTCCTTATTACAGTAAATGAAAATACAATTTCTCTTCTTATTTATCTATTATACAGGGTGGTCCAAACCTTGACGTCAAAAAATTTTTTTTAGATTCCTCACGTCATGTGCTATCAGAATATACCCCATGTATGTTAGCCGATTTTTTGTAGTTTTCGAGTTATGAATTTTTGAAAATTTTTTTTGAGAAATTCTGGAATGAAGAAATTTATTAATAAAAAAAAAACTATTGGGTTTTTTAACTAGTTTCTTTTCTTAAAAGTATTACTACAAATAAAGCATTTACTGACAAAAAAATTTGCATCCTCACTTTGATACAAGTAGGATAAAAAAATACCAAATTCAAAATTTTACGCTAAAAACGCATTTAATGTACGTAAATAAAAAAAAAACATATCCCAAGGAATTTCCGTATTCTAAAGACCGCCCTAGACCTTGAGCCTTCGTAAAAGCAAAAAAAAGTGGTACTTAATGATGAGGATTTTTCGGAGTAGTCGGTCAAATAAACTTAAAAAAGCTTAAAATTTTAAAGTACTAAAAAATTACTTGAATGACTACACAAATTGAGTTTTCGTGGTATTTTCTGTCTTTGTTTATTGATAAGAACAACAAAACAGACGAAATTTTACTTTATTTTTAAATTAAAAATTTAGAAGTTTTTTTTAAGTTTATTTGACTGACTACTCCGAAAAATCCTCATCATTAAGTATCACTTTTTTTTTGCTTTTACGAAGGTTTAAGGTCTAGGGCAGTGTTTAGACTACCAAAAATCCTTGGGATATGTTTTATTTTTTTTATTTACGTACATTAATGATATTTTGATGCGTTTTTATCGTAAAATGTTGAATTTGGTATTTTTTATCCTACTTGTATCAAAGTGAGGACGCTAATTTTTTTGTCAGTAAATGCTTTATTTGTAGTAATACTTTTACAAAAAGAAAATATAAAAAAAACCCAATAGTTTTTTTTATCAATAAATTTCTTCTATACAGAATTTCTCAAAAAAAAAATTTTTCAAAAATTCATAACTCGAAAACTACAAAAAATCGGCTAACATACATGGGATATATTCTGATAGCCCATGACGAAGGGAACCTAAAAAAAATTTTTTGACGTCAAGGTATGGACCACCCTATATATTGCAATGAATGAATAACACCACCTATAGGTATAGGTAGGCATGTGTTAATATTCGTACATATATTTAACTACCCTATTGTCAAAGATAATATTTAAATTTATTATCTGTACTGTGGCAAATATTGTGCTGCGGAAGACCTGAGTCACGTAAATATTCGTATACTAGGTAACCTCCTAATTGACGAAAAGACCTACTAAATCTGTCTTCTGTTAAACTCTTGCGCACCGGCCTGTCGACGCTGCGCTAACTCGTTGATGGCGCCACTAGCTCTATTTAAGTCGACATTCGCAAGTACTCTGTAGCCCGGTTTACAGGATACGAGCTATCTTTGCATAAAATTAATACACTTACACCCTTTTAAATGTATGGCAGATTAGTATGTAAACTGTACGACAATTTTATAAACCTTTAAGTAGGCCAATACAATAAGGACTAAAACTGATTGACTGAATCAGTTTTTGAGATTATAGTGTGTAATGTACATACTTGTATCTAGTAATTATACTGAGTAAATCTAACATGGGCGAAAAGGCATATACAATACAAGTATAATCAGCTAGGAGCAGAAATGTAGGTTGTACAGGATTTTTATGTCAGTTATGTCATCTAATATTATTATGTCATCATAATTCTAATGTGCTTATTGTGTTCTATTTCCCTGAATTTTCACCGCCCTGTATACGTTTAGTAATCTACAATAACACATGCCTTAATTGTTCTCACTGTGGGACTAGGTTGTTTTGTTTTATGAATTTACTTACTTTTAACCCTTTTCTTAACGAAAGTAAACAAAACTCCAACTTCCAACCTCCTCGGCACTGCGTAGAGTAAAAAATCTGTCTACAATATATATTGTATATATTCCAGATTATGTAGTATACAAACTCTAGGATCCAAAACGAGCAATCGGCGAAAGCTAGTACGGCTCTAGTAACAAGCCCAAGGCTCGAACACTCGGTAAATCATCGCCAGTTGCCCTTAGACTGATCGCCACAGGGCTGCCACTGCGCGGCTTTTACAAATGGCGGCAATCACTTACTGCTACTAGCGATAATTCTGTACCTTTGTTATCGTTAGTGATTTGTTATTCTAGTACTTATTACCTTAGGTTTTAGGTGTGGATACCCCAGGGCTTCCTTTAATAAATGTAGTATATTAATAATAATATTTGTACCTTGTTAATTACTTTTTGAATTGATTTTAGCTAGTCATGCAACATTATCTACTGCTGTTATGGGTGAATATCTGAGCGTTTCAACCGCCTAATTTTGGTGGCATAATTTTCGCCCAATTTTCTAAATTGCTCAATGTTATACTTCGTCATTTGTATAAGGTACCGTACCTCCTTCAAATGATGAATAGAAACTTCGGCAAAAATTATACCACCAAAATTAGGTGGTTGAAACGCTCAGATATTCAGCCTTATACATTATTTCCTTTGTAATTTTTCCACAGAAGTGAAAATAAAATTACTTGTAATTTTTCCACAGAAGTGAAAATAAAATTACTTGTATGGATTGGATTAGATCGAGAGATTATTATAATTAGTAATACTAAATTAAAATACCTATGCAAATTAAATCTTTGCA
The DNA here is from genome assembly GCA_025490895.1 of Thaumatotibia leucotreta. NCBI lineage: Eukaryota > Metazoa > Arthropoda > Insecta > Lepidoptera > Tortricidae > Thaumatotibia > Thaumatotibia leucotreta. The sequence continues at coordinate 18,590 of JALPQI010004234.1, forward strand.
TTTGGAATATTTGTGTTAATTGCTTACGTTTGCATCGTCGTCTTCTGTGCATATTTTTCTAATAATTACATTAATTACTAACACATACCTACGTAAAAACTTTAGGTACTAGCCTATGATCTACCAAATTTTTATTAACTATATGTACGATAGTATGATGTTTTTTTCTTTAACTTTGTATTTGCGTTTACCCCTTAGGTAACTAAAAGTATTGCCTATCGATATACGAGTTCATCAATCGACGTTCGGTTTTCGTTTAATCGTTTGAAATAGTACATTGTGTATTAAGGGCGGTAAATAAGAATTTGACCATAATTTTTGTACCGCCCGTGGCACACACAATGTTTTTCATCACACCTGTGAGGCAAAAAAAGTAAATAAAACAATATATTTTCACAAAACTACTCTAAAATGGTCATTTCTCAAAATTAGGGATGAAATCTCGGCGCGGCCGCACTAGTGCGACGTAATGTTGTATAAAAATCCTTGACAGCCCTAGAGTGTAATGACGCATCTACGGCGAGCATCGCCGCAGCACATTGGCGCACTTACCGAACAGGTGTGATGAAAAAAATATATCGAGGTTCGTTATATTGCTCACGGTTCTCTTTCCATATCTTCATATTTTATTTTATTCCTAGTACCAGCCCTACCACAGCCACCATGACAATACAGGCGTCTGCGCAGCTCATTTGTACGCTCCAGACACGCCCAGCGCATGCGAAATTATCCCCGCTAATGTTGCCGACTTGTTTGTCTGCCATTTGTCTTCCTCAGCTTCGTTTGCAAGTCAAGGGGCAAGCCTCAAGTTCAGCCAGGGTTAAAAATATGCGTCAGATCCGTAAAAAGTGTCAATGCTTGGGTGAAAGCAACTTCATGCAAATTTTGCCAATTTCCACCCACTCCGTGGAGCTCATTCGTCGGCACCATAAAGGTCGAGCCACACCGAATACGTGTGCACCACGTTCACGTATTTTCTTCTATAACCGCGATAGTTATTAATGAAAATCTATAAGCCTATGGGTGGTGTATTAATTCATTGCAATAGATAATAGATAAATAAGAAGAGAAATTGTTTTTTCATTTAAATAATGAAATAAAACTATGTAAGCGGATTTTACAGAATATATTAATTAATTTAACTACATTACGACGTTTCGAACACTTTACCGGGTTCGTGGTGTATGGGTGACTTTGTAAAGTGTTTGGAACGTCGGGATATAGTTCATATAATTCATACATGCGATATAAACTGTTCAAATAGTTTTATTTCAATTTAATACCTATGGATAGGAAATTATTGATCATGTTAATTTGATAGTTAACATAATATAGATATGGTGCAAACCAATGAAATTGACATTTGTATAGAGATTTTCAAAGAAATTTTCAAGGCACTTATTATTTAGAGTACTATTCTAAAATTTATGACCGCAAACGCTAGTTTTCTTATATACTACATATATGACTCCAAATAATACACATTACCCAAATATGTATACAACAACTACACTGTATGTAAATAGCATAAGTAAGTATATACGACTGTAATAACAATAACCGATGTGTATTATTGTGTGTAATTATAATTTCCATTCTAATTTTATGGTAATTAACAATTTAAAAGGTAATCAATTTCACACAATTGCTTAGAATAGCAGAACAATAATTCGATATTCTGGGTTCAGAAGGAAGCACGTTAGATATAACAATGGTTTTTAGATTTTTTATATTGAGTTTGATATACGGTGAGTTTTATATTCGAGGACCTAGGTCTCGATGCACCTGTTACAATTATTCTTATTTAATATGGGGTTATTAATCTTATTCATATCAACGTACATATTTTGACACATTAACATATGATTTTTTAATAGTTTAATTTTTTATTATTTTGAAGTCTTGTCAATTTACATAAAAACAACTGATCTCAACTGACTATCTTACTAAAATTAATGTGACGAAAAATTCCGTAATTGCAGTGGTGGAGCCAGTTCTTTCTGAAGGTGTTGAAGTAAAAGCAGATATAAAAATTGACCCCTCCTTCTTAGAATTTTTGAAACAAGGTCTTGATGAGGAAATGGAATTATCATATTTTAGAACTCAAATGGATGGTGATGGTCCTGCAATGGAGGTAATTAAGGACAATGCGTTACATGAGTTATTACAAGAACACGAGCCAGATATAGCATTTGGAGGTGACACAGTATTAGCGAAAATACAACTGTTTGAGAAACGGGCACAGCAAAAAGGAGTTGATAGTATCCAAGCGATTGCTTTCCACGTGCAAACTAAACTAGATTTATCTCGTGTTAATTTGGCTCCTATGGTATCAAATGCAACCACTAGTTACATTAGGTTGTTAAGGAAATATTTTTCCGATCTTGAACGAGAAAAACCTGATTGCTTGATTGACGAAGAATATATAATTTTAGATATGATTAACGTCGTTTGTTTGATTAGGGACAAAATTGAGAAAAGTCTCCTGCGAAAAATTATTGCCACGATACAAAATATAGACGAGGAAGAAATAGAAATACTAACGGGCACAATTACTGTCTTTAACGATAATGATAAACGACAGGAAATGGACTTCATGTGTGCCAATTTTAAAATTTGCAGACCGTATCCATTGTTTTCTGACTATGTTTACAAATTTTTGGAAGAAGTTTTGTATTTTAACGAAAGTAAATTTGATTATTTTATTTTAAAATTTTCACAATTATTGCTTGCTAAACGAGAACACTTTGAAACACTGTTACGTCAAGAAATTAGTCATTTCTTGCAAATAAAATTAAAAGATATAACAATACTAAATGCAAATGAGACGAAAAAAATCTTATCATTTTTACATGCTATAGTAATTCGGCGGTATAAAATTAATCGTACAAACGACAAAAAGATTCAAATTAAGGCTAAATCTGCATATATAATTTTAGACATCGTAGATGTAGCATTCGGAATAGATGGCAATGACATATATGGTCCTCAAATGAAGAAAACAATTTCATCTCTCAAAGATTGGTTAGCTGGCACGAGATATGATATAGAGACAATATTGCAAGAGTTAATACAATATATTGTAGAAGCAGTGAATTATAATTTCACTAATCGTGCTAGAGAAGAGATAATGGCATTGGCAGATATTATTTTCTACGAGAATCCTGGTAAAAATAATAAGACAGAATATTTATTGACTGATGGCTCAAAGTTTGTCAAAGGATTGATTCGTCGACCAGAGCCCAAACAACTATTGGAAGGTTAATGCTCGCATCGTTTCTTTATAAGATATAATTATAATCTTAGGTATAATAAAATATTGATGATAGCTCAAACTAACTTTGCCTACGTAAGTAAATATAGGGTGGGCCAGTGATTAATTCTTTTTTGTCTCGACCTCCTTTGTTAAAATGCATTTATCATTGGCCTACCGCCTACCCTATATCTGCCGTGAAAATTATGTTGGTAGGTAGGTACTTAGGCAAATAAATATAAACACTAAAACTATATTTGCATTTGTTATTGGATTACGTATCTCGTCTTATTTCACGGGCCTTTAAATCCCGGTCTTTTGATAGGCTTGCGTATGGATCCAACACGTATAGAGCTTTTGAGAAATTTGCTGTGTTGTACAACTTCTAAACCTGCTACAATCCATTCACCCGTGAGTGGATTGTAGCAGGTTTAGAAGTTGTCTGGAATACAATAGTTCACAACAATCACTGTCTGGAATACAATAGACCACAACAATAGTTATCTGGAAACCGGACTCAGATGGCGTATAAAGACTAATGAGAATTAAACGGAAAATACTAATGGACTATGATGATGAAGGTTAGATGGGTTAGAGATGGAGCTATAGGAAAGCGGTCCGGACACCTGACAAGACAATCATTACACTGTTATCTAGGCAGGCACCGCCTGCCGCTTGTTTTACTTGCCGTACAAGAGACAGTCAGGCAACACAAGTGTAGGCGGCTCTGGCTGGACTGTAGAGAGGTGTACACCGCTTTCTGCGCAGTGACCTGTGACAACAACTCGCGACTTACGCATATTTACACTTCCACCCATGGTGCATATAGCTCTGATGACTCCTTTCTGGACGCCAAAGAAAGGCAGTGCTGAAAGTCCTACGGCCGATGAAGACACGCCGGTGGCGGGGACCCTGACCGATTCTCGGGAGCACTCAGGTCAGCTTTCACTGACCCATTAACTTTTTCTACTCTGTATATTCATTAGATTATTGATTTGAGCAATATTGGTTATTTTGTATTTAGGTTTGATCGTTGGAAAGTCTGCCATATTTGTTTCCATGTTCTTGTTTTCTAATGTCGAACGGTATACCTACCTACACTCGTTCTCAGTACATCTCTCTCACACCATACGTATTTAACTAGCGAGATACACTCCTCGTAGGTTTGGCATAGAGCCGATATCAGAGCACAGCAGTCACGAGTGTTTTAGAGATTGCTGATGAATTTATGTTTTCGGGAATCACATTCGGCTGATATATCATATCATAACGAGTTTTGTATCTATTGCGTTTGCAAATTGAAAAATTTTATACTCTGTTAAAGATGGACGCTCGATTATGTCGTCCCTTTGTAGCAGAGTATGTTAACGCTCGAGCAGTTCGTTGGCAAAGATGGAGGACCGCTAGGCGGTATCATGACGCATCTGGCACTTGTTAAACGTCACTTCGATGCGTACGCGCATCAGGGGTAGTGAACCCTTTCAAACTCATTTCAAAATTTGGGTTTTATCGATATCTGTTGACTTCGGAATTACTAATTTGCTACGTACGTATTTATAAGTACTATTATTCTCCACAAAAATGTTAAAGCACAACTTTTGTAATGTTATGGGCTACTTTAAGATCTATCTTAAGATAAGTTTCCCTTACTTATTACCATATGAAATAGGACAATACGAGTATGTAACGCACACTTTTATTTAAAAATCTTCCAATTATATACTTGAAACTTATTCACGATCAAAACAATAATTATGATAAAGGCAGGAAATTTAGATGTTATGGACAAACATTTTTAGGGTAGGTAGTGTAATTTTATAGGTCGCTAAGTCATGTCCCGCCAATGGTTGAATATCCCTGGTATAGGGATCTACAGGGTGTTTTTTTTTCGACCGTAAAAATTCTACGTAGTGAATGTGTAGGTCATACTCACCAACTTTTACTATGGGGACAAAGTTGAAATCGCGAAAAAAAAATCAGCTGTTTCATACAAATTGGCGGCATTACGCCGGCCGAAATGTATGAAACAGCTGATTTTTTTTTCGCGATTTCGACTTTGTCCCCATAGTAAAAGTTGGTCAGTATGACCTACACATTCACTACGTAGAATTTGAACGGTCGAAAAAAAAACACCCTGTATATTATTATCATTTCCTATATTAACGGCTAAGGCATATATATATATATATATATATATATATATATATATATATAGTAGCATCTGTCATTACTAACTTGACACATCTCGATTGACGATTAATACGACTCATTTCAAATATTTCACGTAAATATGTTAGTCTTTATCTCAACACCGCCAATACCAGATGTAAACATTGCTTTATGTGACGAGTATTTGTTATGAATAAATGCATAAATGCCAGTTGCTCTTAATGTCAAGGCTGCAGACGGAAAATATATTAAAAATAAACAATGTCACTTGATGAGAATACATACAAAGCTATAGCTTATTTTGTGAGGAAATTGTTTCGTTGTGATTTCATTAAGGATCTTGTTAACTTGTTTAAGTACTTAGGTAACTACTGATTACATTGATTAATGTACTTGCAGGTTAGTCTTTGTATTATACGTACTTGCGAACTTGCGACTCTTCCATGGTACATATTTTCCATATTTTACAATAGTTAGATTTAATATGATAGCACTTAAACTACAAATTAATGTGGATACCAGGATGCTTAGCCAAGTCGCCAATCGCTAATGCTTAGTTGCGTAGTTTTCCCTCTCTGTCACTCTTTCATATTAGTACGACAAAGACAGTTAGTTAGCTGCCTTTCGTTTGCGATTGGCAACTTGTCCAAGGACCCAGGTACCCGGACAATTTTACGTTTGAATTACACTGAAGCGTTATCCATAGTGATGAACTTTATAAAGTTCTCACCTCACAAGCTTTCTGCGGGATTGATGAAATGATCTAAACAGCGGGTCATGGACCGCCGGAATGTGCCACAAATAGCGGGCGGTAAACATCCGCACCCGTTTTAGAAGTTCCTTTGTGAGTCTTTAAGTATTCCTTACCTGTGCTGTGGTATATGACTGAAAATGCTAAGTTTCAGAATCACTTCTCACTTCTGGTTTATGGGGCCCCAGTGGGCGCAAATTGTTCGCCGCAGTCGAGAAACATCGGTGGACGGTATTAAAGACCGAAGAGCTAGCGACTTCCTCGCATAGCGTATCAGCATTGTGATGCAGCGAGGAAATGCCTCCAGCCTCCTCGATACAATGACTTTTAAGCCATTTTTTATTATTTTTTTTTACCATTATTTTAGTTTCGATTTATATTATTTTTATATTTTCGTGATTGTATAACTTATTTATATTATTTTATTATAAACTTTATCCATTGTATTGAACGGTGTAAATGTCAGACGTTTTGAATATTAGTTTGGACAGCGAGTTTTTTTCGCTATCTTCATCAAGTCTTTACGATTCTTTGAGTGATGCTTCAGATATGGCCGATCTGGGTGAACGCTTAAATACTACTTTTTATTCTTCGCATAAAAATTTCAATGTCGTTCACATTAATGCACAGAGTGTGCCGGCACACTACCCCGACCTACTCTCATCGTTCGGTACCAATAGCAATATCCACGCAATCCTTATTTCTGAGTCATGGTTAAAACCCTCTCTTCCTTCCACACTCTATCCATTGCCTGGGTATTGTTTGATACGGAACGATAGAACTGGCACTAGTGACGGCAGTTCGGGAATCATTCGCGGTGGTGGTGTCGCGATTTATGTTAAAAGTAGCCTCGTGTGTCAGGTAGTCGCTCAGTCACCTTCAGTGTACTCTAACGCAGCTGAGTATCTTTTTGTAGAAGTCTGGCTGCATCACACTAAACTTCTTTTGGGTGTTTTTTATAGCCCTTCTTCGTCTGTGAATTATTTCGATTCCCTTCAGGATGTTTTGGTTGATTTATGCCCTCAGTTTGGCCATAGTATCATTATGGGCGATTTCAATACGTGTCTTCTCAAAAATGATCTTCGTTCCTCTAAGCTTAATTCACTTGTAACTTCTATTAACCTAAGCGTTTTACCCCTCAATGCTACACATTTTCCCCATAATGGCCCTCCTTCTTTATTAGACCTCATACTAACTTCTTCTCCGGACTTAGTCTCGTTTCATGGACAATTGAATGCAGCTGGTTTCTCAAGCCATGATCTCGTCTACGCGGCATTTAAAATTCGTCCCCCAAAAAAGAAACATAAAATCGTGTTGCGACGCAATCTGCGGGATGTTGATATGCAGGCGCTTTATGCTGATTTGTCGACTGCGGACTGGCATGGCTTAGATAGTCTTGCAGATATTGACCTGAAGATCAAGGCTTTCAATGACATATTGCTTGCGGTTTTTGATACACACGCCCCTTTGAAACCAATGCGCGTCAAGCATTATCCTGCACCGTGGCTTACGCCTGATATCAGGTTGCTTATGGCCAAGCGTGATCAGGCTCGCCTTAAGCATCGGCGAAATCCTTCGGACATTAATTATCAGAAGTATATATCTTTACGAAACCGCTGCAACAAAATCTGTAGAGAGGCGCGGCGACGTTACATCCACAATAACATTGAAGAATGTCCCCCCACTAAATTATGGAATTTTTTGAAGTCACTTGGGGTGGGCAAAACTCAGCTATCTTCTTCTAGTCTCCTTAACTTAAACGATATTAATAAACATTTCAGTGCATCACCGGTAATTCTAGATCCTTCTCTTAAACATTCAACATTGTCATTTCTTGCCACTATTACACACCCTGATATAGCTCCTTTTGAATTTGGTTGTATTTCAGCGCAGGAGACGCTTTCATATCTCAAATCTATTAAAACGAAAGCCGTCGGTGACGATAACCTTAGCATAGACATGCTTATGCTTGTGGCTGACTACATCTCCCCAATCCTATCCAACATTATAAATTTTTCCATGTCCACGGGTATGTTTCCGACATCTTGGAAACTGGCCCATGTTATTCCTCTTCCTAAGACTCCAAGTCCTACTACCTTCTCCCAGTATCGTCCTATCTCCATTCTCCCAGTTTTGTCCAAAATTATTGAGCATTATGTGCATCGTCGACTTCTTTCCCATCTCAATAGACATTCTTTATTTAACCCTTTTCAATCGGGATTTCGTCCAGGGCATAGCACAGTTACGGCTTTGGTTAAAGTCACCGACGACATTCGCTATAATATAGAGTGTAAAAAGCTCACAGTCTTGGTCCTGCTTGACTTCAGCAGCGCATTTAATACAGTAGATTTCGACATCCTTCTTGGTATTCTCCGCACTGTTAATATCTCACAAACCTCACTGTTGTGGTTTCGCAACTACCTCTCTGGCAGGCGCCAGCGTGTTAGAATCGATGATAAAATGTCCGACTGGTGTGAACTATCCGCTGGAGTCCCTCAAGGTGGTGTGCTTTCACCACTTCTTTTTTCCGTTTTTATAAATGGTATCACTACGGCACTTAAATCATCATACCATCTTTACGCTGACGACCTACAGATTTATGCAGCGGCTAGTATTTATGACCTACCTTCATTAATTTGTCAAATTAATTCTGATCTGGAATCTATACGGTGTTGGGCGTGTAAATTTGGTTTGAAAATAAATCCAAAAAAATCGCAGGCAATTGTTATTGGCAGTTCTTCCTTTATAGCCAAGCTCTCAGATTTGGTGGTACCTGACATTATTTTCGACGGAACTCCTATCCCCTTCTCCTCTACTGTTCGGAATTTGGGTATCACCATTGACCAGACGCTATCTTGGTCGCCTCATATTGCGGAGGTTAGTCAACGAATTTTTGGTTCTCTTCACTCACTTCGACGTTTGCAAAATTTCCTTCCTTTTCATACCAAACTTACTCTGGCTCAGTCTCTGTTACTCCCTCTCCTTGACTATGGTGACGTTGCGTTTTTGGATCTCAGTGAAGAACTGCTCAATAAGCTGGAACGTTTACAAAATGTTTGTATTAGGTACATATTTGGTCTTCGCAAATATGATCACATTTCGAGCTTTCGGTCCCAACTTGGTTGGCTTCCGATCCGCCAGCGCAGAGATGTGCATGTCCTGTCGCTGCTATTCAATATACTTTTTAATCCCACCTCTCCACATTATCTTACTGAGAGGTTTAGCTATCTGGCAGTGGGTAGTGGTCACCGTTTGCGGTCAGGTAATAATCTCACGCTAGCTATACCTCCAAATAAGACGCAATCTTACGCCAGATCTTTCACGGTGCGCGCTGTGAAGCTGTGGAACAAGTAGTCATTACCTCTCAGACAGTCCCAGTCTGTGGCATCATTCAAAGCAAATTTGAAGAAGACGTGGCTCTCCAATCAACTTTGATGTTTTGTATTTCGTTGTATAATTTCGTTCATTACTCACATTTTTATAATAATCGTGGTATTATATATAATATTTATGTACGTTATTATGTATTCTATGTATTGTATAATTAAATTTATACGTGTATTCTATTAGTTTACGGATAGTGTAAGTTAATTCATATTTGTGCATCTTGTCAGTTTGTCTATCTAAATTTTTATAAGTATCCACTCAGTTTCTCAAAGGTTAGCTGGAAGAGATCCCTTATAGGGATAAGTTCGCCTTTGTACCTATATATCTGTATAATTGTGTTATAACTTGTTTGGTGTACAATAAAGTGATTTACTACTACTACTACAATGCCACAAGGGCCAAACTTAAGATATGCACTGTTATAGCTTGATTATTTAATAAAATAGAATAAATTTCCAACAGTTTATATTATAATTTTCTAATGAAAAAATTAGACACATAAATAAGTCAATCAAATATCGGAAAACAAATTCAATTGTCAAATTTAAAACTAGATATATTATTTCAAACACATCTTCGACAACGCAGAGGTGGCGCCCAAGGAGGCGCTAACATACTCCCCCTCCTCGAGGAGGTGAATCCTCGAGCGTAACAAACACTCCTTGAGGCTTTGGCAAGGCACACACTCGATGAACTGCTCTTCGTATGGTGCCACGTGCTGTATTTATATCCACTACTCTGGGTATATCATCTTGCCCAGGGTACAGCTTGATTATGCGTCCCAATCGCCATTTCATTGGAGGTATGTTTGGTTCCTTAACAACTACAACATCGTTAATCTGCAGTCGTTGTGTATCGACCTTCCACTTGTTTCGTTCTTGTAATTCGGCAAGAAATTCTTTGTGCCATCGTTCCCAAAATTGCTGTCGCATTTGTTCAATGTGTTCGTATCTGCATAAGCGATTTGGATTCACATTTAGAAGGTTCGGAGACGGTAAAGACATCAATGATTGACCAATCAAAAAGTGTCCTGGTGTCAATGCTTCCAGGTCATTGGGATCGGTAGATAGATAAGTCAGTGGTCTGGAGTTTAATATTGCTTCGATTTGCGTGAATAAAGTCGCCAACTCTTCGAAGGTCATGTGGGTGTTTCCTAGCACCCTTGTAAGGTGAAACTTGGCTGACTTCACTCCAGCTTCCCATATCCCTCCGAAATGTGGAGAATAAGCCGGCGAGAACACGAACTTTATACCCTCATTAGCCGACCAAGAACCTACAGGACTATTACTGGCTTTTAAAAAGGAAGCAAGCTCATTGTTTGCTCCTACAAAATTCGTACCATTATCGCAGTGAATCTCGCATGGATAACCACGACGAGAAATAAACCGACGAAGGCATTGAATGAAAGCGTCGGAAGAGAGGCTACTGACAAGTTCCAAGTGCAAAGCCCTTGTCGAGAAACAAACGAAAAGAGCTAAGTAAGCCTTGGTTATTTTACAGCCCCTTCCTTTACGATCTGTAATTAAAAATGGACCTGCAAAGTCAACCCCACACACCTTAAAAGGCAAACTTGGAGTGACTCTAGTTTCAGGCAAGTTTCCCATTATAGGGTTTATGCTTTTTGCCTTCATGATCCAGCACGTTTTACATCTATTGACCGTACTCCTAGCTAAATTCCTACCACTTATTGGCCAGAATTCATTTCGTAGATTATTTAATATCAACTGAGAAGGTCCGTGCAAAGTTTTAAAATGCTCACGAAGAAAGAGCATTTTAGTAAATGTATGTTTAGCATCTATTAATGCTGGATGCTTTTGTGTATAATTAACTGAGGAATTCTGAATACGGCCACCGACACGCAGTAGTCCGTCCTCATCTATAAATGGTGTAAGGTTAAGTATGCGCGATTTGAGAGGCAAAGGTTTGCCCATTTTCAATGTACTTATCTCCTGGCTGAATGACTGTTGTTGAGATTGTTTAGTCAAATATATTAAAGACGATTTCAATTCGTCTGTAGTCAAATAACCGCAATGTTTAGAAGCAGGATTTCTTAAATTAAATACGAATCTTTGCACATAAGCAAAGACTCTTTGTAAAGTAGTCAACTTTGAATATCTTTCGAAATCTATGACGCTGCAGTTTTGATCTACTGTATTACTGATTTGAATAAACGTTTTCATTTCAGGTAGACAACTTGTATCGCTTATAGACTGATTCAGTTGTGGCCAGTTTGACATATGCTCATTCAAGAACGAAGGACCCTGCCACCAAATTTCAGCTGAACTTAAAAATTCAGGGTCAACTCCCCTAGATGCTAAGTCGGCAGGATTCATCTCTCCTGGCACATGTCTCCATGAACTACCGGAAGACAACTCTTGGATTTCGCCTACACGATTCGCCACGAACGTTTTCAAACTTCGAGGTTCCGCTTGAAGCCAACTTAAAACGACAGCTGAATCACTCCAGTGAAACACATGATCAATATTAAGGCGAAGTGATTTCTGAACCTTCGCGGTCAGCCGGACAGATAGTAACGCGCCTAACAGTTCCAAGCGTGGGATCGTAGTCGGCTTCAAAGTCGCAACCTTAGATTTTGCACAAAGTAAACGCGTAATAGTGTTTCTTTCATTGTCTGTGGACGTTAAGTAGATGCATGCAGCATAAGCATCCTGCGATGCATCTGAAAATGAGTGTAGAGTAATGCTTACCGAGTTACTACACAAAACATATCTTGGAACATCGATTTTCGTCAGATATTTGAGCTTGTCAACAAAATCGGTCCATTTTTTACACAACTCTGGTGAGATGGAGTCATCCCAATCTAATTTTGACAACCACAGTCTTTGCAAGATTATTTTAGGTGTAATTGTCACCGCGCTTAGTAATCCTAAGGGGTCAAATATTTTTGCCGAGTTAGATAAGATCGAACGCTTTGTTTGAGGTGGTTTACATTCAATGTCGACCGAAAATCGTAAACAATCTGGTCCTGGTTCCCATTTTAGGCCTAAGACACTCGATTGACCAGTCACATCTAAATCTTTTGGTATCATAGCGCTAAGACTGTTTTTCACCACCGTAGGAGCATTCGTATGAAACTTGCGAAGAGGTAAACAAGCTCCATTTAATATATTGGTAACCGATTCACATATCTCGCCTAGCTCTTCTTTAGTCTGTGCACCAGTCAAAAGATCGTCCATATAGAAATCATGTTCTATTATTTGAGCGATGTTTTGTCTGTCACATTCCTTTGCTAATTGCAGCAAACATCGAGTACTTAAATAAGGGGCCGAAGCCGTTCCATATGTAATTGTATTAAGTTGTAAGATACGAATATTTTTAGTTTCGGGGTCCTTCCAAAGAATTTGCTGATATTTACGTTGGCTGGGCGCTACTAGAATCTGCCTATACATTTTCTCAATATCCGCTGTAACTATATATTTATGCTGCCGAAATCTTAACAGAATAGACAGCAAGTCATCTTGTACTACAGGCCCGACGTACTGTATGTCATTTAACGACTTTCCTGACGTAGTTTTGGCAGAAGCGTCAAAAACTACACGAAGTTTTGTAGTTTCGCTCTGTTCCCTAAGTACAGCATGATGTGGTAACACTTGGCTACCTACTTCAGCTTCAGAGACTTCAGTCAAATGTCCAAGATCCTCGTATTCCTTAATAAATTCACAATAACTTTTTTTTAGTTTAGGATTCAGTGACATTTTCCTTTCAATACCATTAAGTCTCCTTTCTGCCATTTTATACGAATCACCTAGAGAATCCGGCGATTCGCGAAAGGGAATAGTTACGACATATCTACCATCATTGTTACGGGATGTAGTATCATTAAAGAGCATCTCACAATGAGCATCATCTGATGAAATAACCATCTTCGGGCTAGGTAACTCTTCGAGCTCCCAGAATTTTGACAGTTGCTCTTTAATGTCCTTTGAAAAGTTACAGTGGATATTTTGAGAACTCGAAGAGACGCTGGGTCTCCCCCCCGTAGGGCCAGCTACTATCCATCCTAGCTCAGTCTCTGCTAAGACTGGTAAACCCTTGCCTAATTTAATTTTATTGGACCTAATTAAGTCCCAGAATATGTCAGCACCTAACAACAGGTCGATGTCTGCCGGAGAATAAAATTTAGGATCGGCTAAGACTATATTCTTTGGAATGTTAAAGTGTGTATTAAGCTTAACTGCGGGAAGCTTGTCCGTTATATTAGCTACAATGTAGCACCGCGCTGAACCTATAAACGAGGTATGAAGTGAGTGGAAGTCAAGATCACAGTATGCGTTTATTTTCAAAGGTTCGTTATTAATACCAGTAACTGTGCGATTTACCCTAACCATATCGCAACCTATCATCTCTTTGGCCTTTTCTGTTACAAATGAGGACTGACTACCGTTGTCAAGCAGAGCGCGCAGAATAACTTTTTTATCATTACTTGACACTTCAATGAGCGCTGTTGACAGCAAGACTTCATGACGGTCTGCCGCTGTCATCGTGACAGTAGTGTTAGATACAATAGCTGAATCAGGCTCACAAACTACGTTGGAAGGCGAAGGAGCTGCCGTGTGAGGCCGGGATAGTTGACTCCCAGGTCCAGCAGCTGCTTCCTCTTCACCCTGTTGCTGATTAGTTATATAATCCTTATGTAATAGTGTACTGTGTTTTTTCTTGCAAATCTTACATCCATTGTTGGCGCGGCACTGGTACGCTGTATGACCAGGGCGTAAACAATTTTTACATAATCGCCACTGGCATACCTGTAAATAGCGCTCATCTACAGATAACGAATTAAATTTGGGACAATCAATTAGCCTATGCTCCTGTTTACAAAAGACACATTGACATGACAGTGACATTACACTTGGGGAGGGTTTCGATGGCAGGTCTGACGCAATAAAGGATCTAGTTCGAGTGGGGGTCTGACGTTTGTCAGTCTTGCTCGAAATATTCGACTCTACCTGAATTTGACGTTTATCGTTCCTCGAACTAGATACAGTTTCTAAAACGTCAGCCCTGTTTCGAAGAAATTTATAAAATTCATGCAATGACGGCGAAGTCAAATCGCTCCGAAACTCTTCCCATTTCTTCGCGGTAGTACTGTCAAGCTTAGAGGAGGCCATATAAATAACCAAGGTATCCCACTTATCAGTCTCTTCTCCAAGAGACTTTAGCGACTGTAAATGTTTTGACAAATTGTCAATCAATTGACGTAACCCTTTGTCGCTCTCTCTCAACAAGGGCTCTATGTTAAACAAACCCTTTAAATGCTGATTTATTAACAAACGTTTATTATCATATCGCTCACGCAGGAGCGACCAAGCAATTGAATAATTTTCGGCTGAGACTGAAACAGAATTAATCACAATACTAGCATCGCCTTCAAGAGAAGCCTTGAGATAATGAAACTTGCATATATCCTCAATGCTTTCATTATTATGGATTAAAGACAAGTATAGATCCCGAAATTCTAACCATTTATCTGTCTTACCATCAAAGGGAGGAAGTCTCAACTGCGGGAGCTTAACATTCTTCACCCCTACGCGCTGGCGACTGCTTTGGCTAAAGAATTCGTCCCCTTGATGACATTTATCTTTAAAGGCGGCTATGAATTCCTGGGTTTGAGCAATTGCACTATAGAACTCGTTTTCAGTAGTCTCTCTTGCGTCTAATTCACATTGAGAATCATCTTGCAATTCAATCTTAGTTTGAATCTCATCGAAAACATTGAATGCCTCTTGAATTTTAGAAAGCCTAAGAGAACATTCACTAATTAAAACTTGAGTTGGATTCTTTTCCTCCAACAGAGACGTGAGGAATTTTTTGAACAGAGTTAAACATCTCCGAACTGTTCCTCGCTGACGTTTCAGTTCTTCCATAATGAAGATGCGAGATAGTAAATTATACTTGCCTAAGCATTAAAGCAAATTTACTTACTTCAGTAATAATCCCGCAGATCCCGATAGATAGGTTATACATACTTACGTTAAATTGTTAGTGGGTATCAGCAATCACTAAATTCTAGCTCTCACCGACTTAAACTCACAACATTTGTAGGTTTTCTCCATGGGATATTTCTTCTATGGGAACCGTACTTTTATGCGAACTCTTCACAATGTGTGCGAATTCAATGACTAGGGGTCACCATCTTGTTATAGCTTGATTATTTAATAAAATAGAATAAATTTCCAACAGTTTATATTATAATTTTCTAATGAAAAAATTAGACACATAAATAAGTCAATCAAATATCGGAAAACAAATTCAATTGTCAAATTTAAAACTAGATATATTATTTCAAACACATCTTCGACAACGCAGAGGTGGCGCCCAAGGAGGCGCTAACATGCACTTATGTAAGTACTTATACAATTGTAAATTTGTACAGATTGGTAGTGAATAAAGGTACTAAACCTTTATTTATTACCAATCTGTACAAATTTACAATTGTTGCAATTTACAGTTTCGTACTCGTGCTACTCTTCAAATCCATACTCTAATGTTATAATAATCATCCAGGATTCGGGAGGCTGATCTTAGAATCACATCCGTATGAAATTCTACAATCAGTCGGTCACTCTATACATTATGAATGTATATATTTAATCATCATATAGACAGGTATATGATGATATAGAACATACGACTAAGATTCATAATTCATAATAAATCCATGTAACTCCATTTTACGGTACAAATCTGTAGAAGGTCGATAAAGATTAATAATTAAAATGTAGTCACGTTTACAACCTGTCAATGCGTTGCTGGCCTGCAATTATTGCAGATTAGTCAAATGTAGTTCAACTCCGTTGAAATATAACTACTATTAAACATTAATCGGTCCTCAGGAATTAATATAATAACTAGATAAAAATCTAGCTTAGAACTTCGCAGTGAGATAAGAGTAAGTGAAAGAAATATTAGGATTGATAGAGGTGCTCAATCTTTCTGAAAAATTTCGTCACACATAATAATTATGAATATAATTAAACGGTTAAACTGAAGTGTATTTAGTCACCACGAGGGACATGTTTCGGAGAGACTAGGTCTCCATTATCAAGCACTGACCATGAGCCCGCATTCGTGCGCGTGGGTACGTGTCAACAAACTTAAGGTGCGTTCAAACTAAAAGAGCATTCGCTGTTCTTACCTCCCACTCTACGAAATTCGATCGGTACACAAAACGTGATTGGTTGATTTCGTAGAACGGGCGCTAGAACAGCGAATGCTCTTTTGGTTTAAACGCACCTTTATTTCTTTCGTTTTACGCCTCTAAAAAACAAGCAAATTACATTAACGTCATCATCGTGATGAAATTAACTTTCGACTAAGACCATATTTATTGATGTTTAATTTTAAATAAAAGTAACACTATGTATATTTGTATTAAAACAAAGTTAACAGCCATTGTACTCATACCTATTTTTGGATTTAATAAAATAAATGGAATCTGTCTTCTTACTTCTCATATGCAAATTGTACAATATTTTGATTGAAGCACTTAAAGTGAGTTTATTTATATAAAAATAAATGTGATTTATACAACCAATATCTGTGGATGGAACTTATCATATTATGACGTTTAAAAATAATGTAAACTGTACTGACGCACGCCTGTAAATACGTATTTATATTAAAACATTAATATTATATTAAGTAGGGCAGATTCAAACCAAACACAGATAATAATAATAATTGATAGCTAATGTATGCTATAACATTGTTTCATTTAGTATACTCCCAATTTATCACAATAACTTTCAGTTTAGTCCTTCACATCACAACACAATATATACCTATTTATAGGTATTTACATATAAATTTGAAACTGAATCTCTATCACTCAGTCTTTCGTTATGTGTGTTTTAGCTAGCTGTTAGTCTGATAAAATATTTATAACCTGTTCAGTCAGTTTAAATCACTAACGAAGACATCATTTTTAAATGCGCACTATTATTCCATGATTAAGTTTGTTAGATTCGTTTTAATGGGTAGGTACTATGTACATAGATGAATGGTTTAAAAATTATAGTCCGAGATAAATGCTTGTACCTACCTATCAACAAAATAATTTAACCCTCCACAGAAAATGAAATTGAATTTCAAGAAAAAAAGTTTCTTTCCTACTTTTGCTTAATCTGAACTGAATACGACACTGGCCCTTAATCATCAGATCACCACTATTTTTCACTCTGTTTTATAAATTTATTATTTATGAATTTGTATGTTTAGTCATTAAAATTTATGCGCTAATAAACATCTAACTTCATATGGATTGAAATCGATCTATAAGATTAATCTGTGCAAAATGCGCATTTAGTTCAGTACTAAGGCACTGGGTACTATTTAGTTTTAATTTGCAAAAACTCAATAACGAGGCTTAGTTATTTTCTCGTCGAATCGTGGATATAATTCGCCGTAACCACAGATCAAACCGTAAGTAACTAATAGGTATAGTCAAGTGCAAAAATATCTGTCGAAAAAATCCTGTCATAAATACCTATGTTAGACCGTTCTTATTATGTGGGAGCAAGGCACAGTTTGATACGTTTTTGAGCAATTTATTTTTTATATAACCTACAAATATTTTTCTGTACTTGACTGGACATTGTACTAGTACCTACAGTCAAACCAGCGTCAACGCAAAACAAAACGTTATGAACCTGATGAAAAAAAAAAACAGTCGATTTGAAAACCCCTTCCTTTTTGAAACCGTTAATAAACGAGGCGTAATTTTTTATTTTTCTTTTGTGAGACATAATAACTATAAATATAACTAAACGGAAAAAGGTACTCACGTGTATTAGTGTGGGCGTAAATGTAGTGGGTACGCGCGCCGCGCTCGCGAGTCGCAAGGCGTGACCGCGGGCTCAGTGCTTGATAATGGAGACCTAGGCTTGTTTCGGAGAGCCTAGGTCTCCGAAACAAGCCTACCCTATTGCGTGTAGTGACTAAATACACGTGAGTTTAACCGTTTAATTATATTTATAAAAAAGGCGTACATAGACCGAAATAGTACATTTCCTAACTAGTGCAGGAAAACTTTTTTTCGGCGAGGGTGAAAGTTGGAGCCCGAGTGAAACGAGTGCACGTGTAAGGGACGATTTTTTTCATAACAAGTGCGTCAAAAAGAGAAATTACCGCGCGCGAAGCGTGTTTTTGCGCACTAGTTAGGAAAAACCTATTTAACAGCATCCATTGCCTTATATTTGCTTTAAACGAGTATGCGATGTTATACTAATATCAGTGTTTAGATTATTATTATAAACGTTAGTCGTATCATATAGATATGCCTCACAATTTTCCACCACTTCCGCTAGTACTTTTTGATTAGGTATTTGTAATAAACATGCTAATAAACAGTTGTGTGGTCTGATGGTTGTGGTAAAAAGTCGGCTTTAGAGATTCGCAATATTTAATTATCTCGGTAATACTAGTTGATCGAAATAAAAAATAATCTTCTCAATAAGTAGTTAAAAGCTTGTATGCGTGTTGGTATAATGTGGTAATTCATGGTTTAACGAAGTTATTCATTTATTATAATAAACGCTATTATCAATGAGGATTCACCATATACCTAATACCTATGCGCATTATAAGTTCAATCGAAAATAATGCCCTAAAACCCCTCTGCCTGATACCATAAGCTGATTCAATACTGACATATATTATGCGGTTGCTAAGAGTAGTAATATGTTTTCCTCTCACTAGCTCGTAAAGCGATCTTTTATCCTTTAATACGAGCGGGTAAAAACACATCTTATTCACATGTGAGGCATAGTAATTTGTAAAGTTAATTTACATTTGCATGAGATTTGTAATGATATTTCCTCGCGATAGTGAGGGGAAAAAAGTTGTATTACACTTGGCGGCAAAGTTTGTTCCTGTTTTTGAATTTTGGAATCTTTCGCTAGCTCAGGTCTCAATATTGGAACGACAGTGAAACAACCCCCTTTGTAGGATAATAAATAACTATTTATAGTGAGTGTTGCTTATTAGCCAACAATTTATAGTACCTAGATAGGCTAGATGTTTTGCGATGAAATCCTACGTTGGTTTACACATTAATTTCCTGCTAAGTGTAGGTAATAGAACAATAATGTAGAAAATACACGTCAACTCTATTACCGTTGAGTGTACGCAAGACAGCGCCGGTAAACATTGACTTGGTGCATCTACGTGTGCACAGGCTGAGGTTGACGATCTGTCACATCACGTGGCCTGACGTTTGTCACAAACAAGGAACTTATGATTTACTAGCTGTTGTCCGCGACTTCGTTTGCATAGATTTCAGTCGACTCAATCCCAGGAATTTATGCAATTTTTAAGGATAGAAAACCTTTTCTACGACCTTTCCTAAAATTGTTTGTAAAAAACAACTGCAGTAGCTTAGTTGTCAAATCGACCAGAATAGGCCCCAGTTTATATGGCAGTATGAAGTTTGTGATATCAATTTAGGCCACATTGTGGCCATAAACTTTTGGTTCTCAAACTTTTCATTGACAGGGTTCAATACATACAACAGGCCTAAATAGGATTATCAATATTATCATTTACATGACCTTGTTACCAAAGTTAATAGGTAACAAGGTTAATAAGGAACAACAAGGTGTTCTCTTTTATTTCCGTTAAATTGGACATGTTAGTTGCGACATTAATAGAAGTTGCCGGGTACATCGGCTTTTGTTAATTTGTTTTAAATTTTACATATATATAGATAAATTAATCATTTTTGACCTAAATAAGCATCCCTTAAAATTTAACGGAATGAAAAAAAAACATCCTGAATAACAGTATGAATGCAAGTCTGCTGTATTGATTTAACATTTATTAATATTTTATTGTATCGTTTTAATGCGCCCTTTATTTAGCATAACACAATATATGATATTCTAATGAATGTCATAACTATATCGTGTAAATATACTTGGATATAATTATCCAAGTATATTTACACGTATAGTAACTTAAATATACAGTACTATTACGCCGCGCCGGCTTCCATAATTCATCACCCGTAATTAATATACGAAGATAAGTCAAAACAATTGAAATTGGTGGTATTACCTCATCATCATCATCATCAGCCTATGTTAGTCCACTGCTGGACGTAGGCCTCTCCTATTAACTATGCGTATAGACGCATTAGGAGGTAAATACCCATAATCGCCACGCTGGGTGAGCGGATTGGTATTACCTACATATTCTTAATTCACCATATTTTTTACCCCAAGAGTCAGAAGTTAGAGGAACACACACACTCAATCTTTAGAGTGGCCTTTTGCCTATTTGGGCGACCTGCAGGATACAAATACAAACATTTTGTTTCGATGGTTTGCGTAAAGAATCCTCAATAATGTAGCCAGATTTCCTAAGCAAGTACATAAAATGCATTTAAATATTAAGGCAAGAAATACTAGTTTGAATATAAATACCTAGAATCACATATAGAAAAACCATACCTCTTACCATTATGTTTCTGCCATATTTGATTCTTGGGAATGTCACTTACTCGTGCAGATCAGATAATAATTTTCATAGAAATTGCATCAAAATATAAAAATAGGTATGTAATTACCAAGCGTGATAATGATAAATCATGCACGTCAAAGAAACATCAAGTCAAAACAAACTAAGATAAAAGAGATAAGGCGGCTGCCATTGTCTCAGTTGCACACAGGCCATGGACAATTTCGGTTATCGCGAGATGGCTTGGCCAGCCTCCTCTAATGCGTCATCCGCCCGACTTCTGTCTAGATCTCGCACGGCTAGTAGTTTCAATTCTAGAAATCGAGATGACGATTTTTCCGTCAATACTACTTACAGATACCTGCGGACCCTCGATTTGGTCGAGGGATCTCAAGAACATGGAAAAGAATATTTATTTGTTGGTCCT
Organism: Thaumatotibia leucotreta; assembly: GCA_025490895.1. NCBI lineage: Eukaryota > Metazoa > Arthropoda > Insecta > Lepidoptera > Tortricidae > Thaumatotibia > Thaumatotibia leucotreta. The sequence goes on from JALPQI010004234.1 coordinate 40,052, forward strand.
TCTCCACCTGCTGAGGATATGTCCAGCATGCATCAGAGCTTTGTGATTCTAGCACCGGATCCAGAAGCTAAGTTGACCGAAGAAACTATCAGACGGGGTTTGTGTGAACGTGCTTTTACATTAGGTGCTGGAAGATTTTTTGATGACATCGAATGTGGGCTGATTACGGCTGATAATATCGAAGAACATATTTGTTCTGCACCTGAAGGTGTAGTAAATTTGACGTTGCTGTGGTCAGCTTTTTTGTCACGAGATGATTTACTGCCTTCGATTTTTAATGTCGGAGCCGACGTCCACTCAGCGGAGCCGATCGGCCTCACGGCCCTACATCTGGCTGCGTTTAGTGGAGCAGGAAGATCAGCTGTATTCTTACTTTCTCGCGGTGCTGATCCGGACTTTGCTCCTAAATATTTTGCTCCTCTTCACTGCGCAGCGTTTGGAAATTCACTGGAAGTAGCCGAAATTTTAATTGCACACGGTGCTTCCCTGCATGCAGTTGTGCAACGAACTGGCTGTGAAGATAACCTCGTACATTGCGCAGTAAGATGTAATGCTGTCGAATGCATGGAATTATTTATATACAAGGGTGTCGATCCCTGTTTCACGACATCAGGCGGTTTGAACGCTTTGCATTTGGCAGCTGAACTTGGATCGCAACGCTGTTTGGCATTCTTATTGAAAGAAACTAAAATTCCTGTAAACGGAATGATAAAACAGAGAGATCGAGAATGTACAGCATTACACTTAGCTGCTGCAAGAGGCTTCTCTGATTGCGTAGAATTGTTGTTGTCAGAAGGTGCTAAGGCTACTACTAAAAATTACAAGGGATTGACTGCATTGCACCTAGCTGCTATGTGTGGTAGTTTAGACTGCGTTGAAATATTACTCAGAGATGGTAACGCTGACCCGAATGCAGAAGATTACACTCAACGTACGCCAGTGCATGCTGCAGTCAATAATACAGAACGCGCATGTGAAATTATAGAAATGCTCGCAAGCTGGGGCGCTCAAATTAATAAGAAAGATATTAATGGATATTCTCCCCTTCACACAGCGGCGAAAGATGGATTAACACCTTGTGTTGAGACTTTGATAGTTCTTGGGGCAGATGTGACATCAAAATCGAAGAAAGGGCACACTGCATTAAGTGTAATTGCAAGGAAATCTCCGAAATCATTAGTTTTTCTAAGACACAATTTAGATTGCGGAATTTCGCTCAGTTATCCCAAAGAAAGTAATGAAGAAGTTCAAGTAGAATTCGATTTTGGGCGCTTATTGAAATTTTCTTATCCTCGCGAGATCACATACTTAAATAGTTTGATTGACGAAGGCCAGAAAGATATTTTATTGCATCCGCTATGTTCAGCGTTTTTGTTCATGAAATGGAGAAAGATCCGAAAATTTTATTTAGCGAGACTCATCTTTTGTTTTTTGTTTGTATCATTTTTATCAATTTACGTACTAACTGCAGTACGCAAAACTTGCAAAGGAGAATTTTCAACAAAATATGGTGTAAAGAATGAGTTGTGTCAACCTGGATCGATCTTAGGCAAAATCTTGGAAGATAATCCAATACAGTTTGAAAGATGGATATTGATGGCTATTACGGCCTTTGAGATTTTACGAAAATTGACGGGTATAACTGGTTACTCTAGTTTTTGGCAGTATTTTACAACGTTCGAAAATTTGATGGAGTGGTTTGTCTTACTATCTGTATTTTCACTTTATAATATTCATAAAGATTACAGCTGGCAAAACCATGTTGGAGGTTACGCCGTTTTAGGAGCGTGGACAAATTTAATGCTAATGATGGGTCAGCTCCCAATGTTCGGTGATTACGTTGCTATGTATCAAAAGGTATTGAAAGAGTTTTTAAAATTATTGTTGGCATATATTTGTTTACTACTTGGATTTACTATTTGTTTTTGTGTAGTTTTTCCTAATGAAGAGATGTTTGCCAATCCTTTGATGGGCTTTATTAGTACAATGGCAATGATGGTGGGAGAATTGAATCTGAACATTCTGCTAAATGCTCCTGAAGGAGAAGATCCTCCCTTAGTTTTCGAATTATCATCTCAAATAATTTTCATACTGTTCTTAATGTTTGTTACAATTATTCTTATGAATTTGCTAGTCGGTATTGCTGTTCATGATATTCAAGGCCTTAGAAAAACTGCAGGCTTGTCTAAACTTGTGAGACAGACAAAACTAATACTTTTTGTCGAAATGGGCATGTTTAGCTGTTGGTTGCCAAGATGCCTTCACAAATATGTTTACAGGACTGCACTCGTATCCCCTGAAGCTGGAAAAGTCATCTTAAGCGTGAAAGCTTTAAATCATAGGGAAAAACGTTTACCTACAGATATAATGATGGCTGCTTATGAGCTAGCACAATTAAATAAAATGAAAACAGGAAAATCGGTTCAAGAAGTATTATATAAAAATAAATATTCATCAAAGTTCAAGAAGGGTTCTGAAATAGAAGATCAAAACTTTAATGTAGAAATTAAAGGAATGCAAGAGAAAATAGACCAAACAACGTTTAACCTGAAAAAAATTGATCAAGAGATGAGACATCTAAACATACTATTGATGGAGCAGCAAACGTTGCTGCAGAATTTAATGAAGAACTCGGAGCGTCCAATGTCGTACATGACTTCTCCGACATACAATGATTCTCCAGTTTTCTTTTCGTATGATCCTCCAAAATAGAGAAATATCTGTTATGTAGGGTAAGTTTAATGGCCTTAGTTATAATTAGAATGTAATCAAACTATTTCATGGTTGCTGATAATGCAAAATGATAAAGTTAACTTAATTTCAAAATGTTCTAATACTTACTTAATCACATAAACGGATTAATAAATATACCGAAAATACTTAAAAAACTAGTTTTGCTGCCTTATCAAAGTATGTGTAAATCATTATACCTTGTATTGACAGAAATTCTAACCTTAGTACTATTTTTTCATAGAGATTACATTGAGGAAACTAATACTTATATAAAGAAAGTAAAATATATACAAAACTCGTGAAACACGTTCATACTAAAGTTATACTCGTCTTTCACGAGAATTACTCACGTTTATTAAGCAATTATTGACTTAAAAAATGTGAGTAACCTGCGTGAAATATAATTTTAGTATCGATACCTAATACTGATTTATTTCTCTGTGGTATTTTACAAGTGTAATGTAATTTCTTACATTGTAGGTATTTAATTGCAGTTGGGCGTGCCTGTTTTACGCTAGACTTAGATTTCATGTAAATCAGTTCTCTTTTCTACTACCACTCTCATAGAAATCATCATATGATTGTATGTATATAAATTTATGCATGTACATTGTATATCAATCATTATATTCATTATGTAGAGCATAGAAATGTTATTAATGTGTACCTAGATATACAAATCACAGGGTAAATTATAATAATGGTATGATGATATACTCAACCTAATATATTTAAATAAAATATCACCATGTTTTAAATTTTATTTGTGCAACTATTTTTATCTCAGAAAGCGAGATAACACTAATCTGGGAAATGTATGTTCCATAAACCAAATTCCGCACCGTTCATGAATGTGTTGTCACGTGTGTGTATACATAGGTATACTAGTACTTTAGTATGGTTACGTACTTAGTCCTAAATAGGTAAGTTTAAAAATTAGAGGACGCATTTTAAATAACATCATGTCATGTAAGGTAAATCGTTTGTTTGACTTTCTCGTTGCAAGCTCTATGAGCTGTTTGCGAGTTTCCCGATGTAAATAATAAATAAATACATTTCCAAAAATATCTATTACAAAATACTTGTAATGTAACCATTTTTCGGGCTGATATGGTAATTAATTAGATATAAGTACTTTTTTTTATGGAAATTGCGAACAGTGTAAAGAAACAGTTGTTACCTATTGGTAAGAGTTGATTAAATAACAAGGGTAGATTTATCAGTAGGTATTCAATGACGTATATTGTAATTTAAACACATTTGAAATACAAGGTTTGCTTACATTATTCGCAACTTCCATAAAAATTTGATTTTTATATAGGATTAATTTGAAAAGGTACCGTTTCGGAAACCTCTTAGCATATTGTATAATTATGTATGTACAAAATATAAGTTATTCAAAAATAGTATGTGGGTAATCTAAATTTCGATGCAGCTTTTTTTGTTCCCGAGAAAACAAGTTAATTTTTTAAGATAATTCTTGAAATTGATCTAGATTTTTTAGTTTAAATTTAGTTATACACTTTATTAGCTAGACTTTATTAACATCTTTTCAAAAGTACCTAGTAATAATTATTATGATAACATTGATAACACAGTGGTAAGTCGAGGTAACAGAGTTATTATTTCCATGGATAATTTCTGCAATGAATTTTAGAAAAATCCAGCTACCTTTTTAGGGTTTCATAGTAAACTTGGAACCCTTATAGTTTCGCCATGTCCGTCTGTATGTCTGTCTGTCCGTTAGTACTAGAAATTTGCAATATGGTACAGGTAGGTATACATATTAATCAAGCCGACAAAGAGGTATAATCAAATGTAGAAAAAAATGTAGTAATAAAGTGGGGATAGGCCGTTTTTGAATAACTACGGAACCCTAAACTGAGCATTGCCCGACATGCTCTTGGTAATTTTTTTTACTTACTTACGCTCCAATCTAATAATAATAATTCTTGTAATTTGTTATTTTCTGTAGGGATCTTCCCTCATGTTAATGTACTACCTAGTTCTGATTTATCCTTTCAAGGCATTCAAGGTCTATCTAACTTATGTTCAGTTCAACACATCTCGCTTAATTATAACTCCGGTTCTGAGTAAGAATTTCTAGAATAAGATTTGTAAGTTTCTCAGATGCTGATTCCTAGGTAAATAAACAAATATGTCAGATCCAACTAACCGCACGGGAATGCGGATACTTTATACGCACACCTAATTGCTTATAAGGGCTTCATAATATTCATAATGTCCAGTAATTGTGTGAGACACATCGTATATACCGAGAAGTCAATTAAACCAAAACTGGTGAGAATATGTAAGTACTATCCGCTGCGGAATGGAACACATCTTAGTATAGGTACATGAATGACAAAGTTATTTATAAAATGTATGAGGTACCTATGCCTACCAAAACATTTACTGCTCACCGTATGTGATAGAGTTGCTATATACTTTTCCTAACTAGTGCGCAAAAACGAACTTTGCGCACGCTTCGCGCGCGGTAATTTCTCTTTTTGACGCACCCAACTCGGGTGATTGTCGCCCTCGTTTCACTCGGGCTCCAAATTTCACCCTCGCCGAAAAGAAATTTTCCCGCACTAGTTAGGTAATGTACTATTTCCTATGTGCTGACCTTGAGCGACGTTCTCAGAGATTCCTCCGTTGATTTCTCTAATCCAGATCCGGAATCGGCATAGCAAAATAAATATTTGCAAGTAAGTAATTAAAGAAAAAACGATTTCAAAGATAAAACAATTTCAATAAATAAAAGTTACAATCTGTCACAGCAAGCACAGTCATGGCTTCAGCTATGAAATTCAGCGTGAAAATCATTTCGCAAACAAATTCTAACAAAATAGAAATCTACACATATTTTAGAAATCATATTTATGTCTTGCTCTTTAGTATCTAATTAAAAGCATGTTATGAAATTTTATAAAATTCTTACACAGCTAAAGGTAGGTTGTACATAATATTTCACTAGCTTGCAAGCTGTGTAGCTCCAGGATGCTTAGCCAAGTTGCCAATCGCTAACGCTTAGTAGCGTAACGTAGTTTTCCCTCTCTGTCACTCATTCACATTAGTGCGACAAAGACAGTTAGCTGCCTTTCGTTTACGATTGACGATTAAGCGTTAGCGATTGGCAACTTGTCTAAGCACCCTGTAGTGAATTCCCGTTGCCAGTAAAAATTTGGGAAATAGGGTTTTTTTTGGAAATAACTTTAAATTTATGAAAGTGTCTGAAGCGAAAGTGGTCTGTCAGGATCGTAGCAAATGGAAAGCCGTGATTTCTGCCTACCCCTCTGGGAAAAAGGTGTGATTATCAGTGATCGGTTTTTTGGGTTCCCCCTAACGGGATTTCGCGTATAAAAAATTGCGGGTGTGACTATAAAATTTAATTTAACGCTATTGTATTATAGACACAAGGGCATATTTTATGAAACAGAAATATGGCAATATAATTAAAGTTTATTTTTCAAGTTACTATAGGAGACCAGCCGGGAGAATCCAAAAAACCGATCACTGGTGATTATGTATGTATGTAAGTTAAAATTTTAGAAGTTCATAGTAGATCGAAGGGGTATAATACCAAGCACCTACATAGCAAGTACGTATTTATAAGAAAATTCGTCCCTTATGAAAGTTCCAAAAGCCGGTTTGCACTATTTTTTAGCTACCTTGTACATATAAGCTGTTCGTTTAATAAAATAATGACTAGGTATTTTCATGATTTCTTTTTTCTTCTGGTGTTTATAATTTTACAATATTAATTGTAAGTAAGTATACTGTAGTTCAATCTGATGTAGATATGTACCTTTTCCCTGCACTACTGTGCTTATTAGCTGAATTTTTCGCGTGCCAGAATCGGCCTGCGACGCATAGAAGTGAATCAGTCGCAGCCTATATCAATTAAACAGAAATGCAGTCTTCGCCTGCACAGCTGCTACGTAAGTACACTTCGTTGCAAAAGTTACAAGTAGTGTTGTAATTGCTGCGACCATATTTGTAGTCATGCACATCTACTTATTGTTCAAAAATGCCCTCAAAATCAATTGTCCAATTGAGCCGAGATAGACGGGCAGGACATAGCGCTTTTCTGACAACCGCGCCGCGCATAATGTCGGCGCAACATCATTGACAAATGCATACAGAATATACGATTTTTAAATAGCGATTTAAAAAAAAAAATTAAAAATTTTAAATTTAAACTGATTATTTCATTAAAAAAAAATCATTATGTTGTACAGACACTTAGTCTAATCTACAAATTTATAGATTGTGTACTAAGATTAAATTTTTCTAACATTTTGTATTATTCATAATTTCAATTTAGGTAAATTGTTTCAATATATTTATTTTCAAAACTACAATTTATGTACATAGATTAAATCTAACTAATCTACTTAACCTAACCTATATCTAAGATTGGCCCTTGTGGCATTGTACCGAGGATGCTGGCGGCATTTCCTCGCTGTATCGCAATACTGATGCGTTGTGCGAGGAAGTCGCCAGCTCTTCGGTCTTTAGTTACATCAACCAGACGTTTCGCGATCTCAGCAAACAATTTGCGTGCGCTGGGGCCCCAAGAACCTAAAGTTTCTACGCCAAACGGTACAAAATCGTACTCTTTGCCGAGGCCCATATATTTATTACGTTTTAAAAATTCAGCATTTTCAGCCGCAGCGGCTGCCTTAAACGTAGTTCGTTGAAGATGGGACGGTGCCAGGGTATCTACGCAAGTAGCATCCCATACCAACATCCGTCCCAAGCTCCAAGGAACCAAAGACACACCATCAGGTCTCTTACCATCATCCCTAATAATACCAGTAGGCTTAAGAAGAGCAGGTACGTTGATCGTGGCAAGAGACCTGCGGATTATGTCGTTAAGCGTCGCATGTCTGGAAATACGGCCTGCGCTTTTTTGACAACTTAGTCCGTGGTGTCTCAGTCGGTCCACGTCTGTGCCACAACAGCATAAGTGAGGGGTACATACCGCGGCCCCGAGTCTCAGGCCGGTTGCGAGCCTAAGAGAGGCCGGATCCAGGAAAGTACCAGTACTAGCCGAAGGATGGGCATGCAGCCAGTAACCAGCTTCCCGGGTTCCGACCGCCAAAAGTCTCGCACGATCCGGACCTGCAGAGCTGTTTAGAAGAGAATTGTATGTTAGATCACAATACACATTGTCCCAGCTCCTTTGCGATTTTAGGTTGTCAGGAAAATTTTTAGAAGGGCAAGCAATTTTGAATGCATTTTTGGCGTCCTCCAAACCCGCAGTCTCACAGTTAATAGGCAGAGCCCTTAGGATCTTTCCTGTGAGATCAGACGTGCTGTGGACGGATGCCAAAAATGCAGGAGAAGCCACACATGAAATTTTTCGTATCCCTAAACCCCCATACCGAATAGGGAGGGATGTTTAGATAGATCTATTACAAACTTTTACTGTTTATACAATTTTTTTTTCACTAGTGATTTCAGTTTATGTGGCTTTTGGAAATTGTCTACAAGGCTGTCTACCACAGGTCTAGGAAATCCATTCAGGATATGAGGTAGCTGGCTCGACCAGATTCTTCTGCCATAGAAGTTGTTGCTACTAGGTACATGTATATACTTAGTGTTTTTCAGTATTCTGAGGTTAGGTGGTCTATCATTCCTGACTAGGTTTCCCAGCTCATGTCTGTATTCTAGTATAAGTGCCATGTCGGCTTTATCATACACATTCAATATTCTACAATGCTTAAATAAATTATCATAGTTATTTTTGTTTTTATATTTAATTTTTAGTGGTACAATTGTTTTCAAAATTCTTAACTGGATGTTATATATTCGTTGCAAATGGGTTTCGTGCGTTCTGCCATAACTAGATATGCCATAGTTTATCACTGAGTCAGCCATGGCCATGTATATAAGACGGAGTGTGTTATATGTCATTTTGTTTTTAAGAATTGATAAGTTACTGAGTATAGATCTTAATTTTTTACATACATGGTCAATGTGCTGACACCAGCTGAACCTATCATCTATAATCAATCCCAGGTACATATGCTGTTTGACAATATCTAGGGGCTCACAGTCACAGCTCATGCTTGGCCTGTGCAGACAGGAATGATTGTGGGCTATAATTTTGGGCGTTATGCTGGATTTGAGGTATGGTGAATGTATATGTAAGATTTTAGTTTTCTGGTAGTTGATAGTTAAACCAGCATCATGTGACCACTTGCATAACAGATCAAACTCGAGCTGCATCCTGTGCTGTGCCTCTAATATGTTAGTATCGCCTACTATCAGACAGGTATCGTCAGCAAATTGGTATACAGAAGCCTCACTGAATAAATTGCACATGTCGGTGTAAGTTTATATAGGATAATACCTATAGAAATTCATTTGATTGATGCATTCACGAGGGGATGGCACTTATTGCCACTTAATCGTTCGTTGCTGCTTTTGTCGTAGATTTGTTCTTCTCAATTTTGTTTAGGTACCTTCTGCTTATATTTTAGAAAATGATTTCTTACAATTGATATTATCTATTACGGCACATTTTTTATACCTAAATTGGATTCTGTAAGAGTTCGCAGTTCTAATATACACTAAGTACATCGTTTTTAGCTACTTATTTGTTTATTTTGCAATAGCCTACGCTCTTATTTTGACTGAATACTTATCTAGTTATTGTATGTGCTGGTTTGAAAAAATTTAGAATTCTATTCTGCGATTTGTGCGTTTAATTATTAGATGAACAATATTTTGATTATAATTTCGTATGAATGTCAATAATCAATATTATTTAAGTCTAATATCACGCAAGAAAATATAGCCCACCCACTTTTCTTCTCGTAAGTGAAGGTACCAGGGTGCTTAGACAAGTTGCCAATCGCTAACGTTTATCATCAATCGTAAACGAGAGGCGCTAACTGTCTTTGTCGCACTAATATGAAAGAGTGTCAGAGAGGGAAAACTACGATACGCTACTAAGCGCTAGCGATTAGCAGCTTGACTAAGCATCCTGGTAATTGCCATCGCGCGTGCCTAGTTTTTGTCAAACGGACTGCCGACTGCCGCCCACATTTACACTTAAATCGGAATGATCGTTTTACCTTTTGTAAAAGCACTAGTTAGACGATTTGAGTACCTGGCACCTAGAACATGTAAGTAAAATCCAAAACATCCAATAACTGTTTCTTAATGATTACCAATACCAAAGAAATGGTCATTCATTATCTATAGCTCTTCAACATGTGTTCCGTAAATATTTGTAGGTACTTAGATAGTCAAAATCGCAAAATTAAACCCGTATAAGGACACATATCCTTAGTTGTCTTATTTTATAAATAACTTACAAAATTTTCTGTCGTGAGCAGCATAAGAAAATTTAGACTAAACGGGCAAACATGGGAGTTTTAGAGCCAAAAAGTGTACACATTTGGACGTTCAAAAGTTCTTTCAGAAATAAGACAATCAACGATGAATAGTTTCGCCTACTACTTACATCGTGCATTGTCACGCTTTTCTCTGTCTGTCGCTCTAGTTGTCAGTGTTCCTAGCTCTAAAAAGCTGCGATTCGGAATAGATGTAAGTATATCGAATGTGAATTCATTAACATCATTTCAGTACATATTTGTATATTTAAAATCGGTTTTCAAAGTGTAAAGGTCATTGGGCGTTTTTGACCCGCTTTATGATTTTTCGCGTACAGAGACCAAACTAGCTTTAAAATAAAGAATTAAATCTCACTTTTCTAAATATGTAATTTTTTCGTATGAATCAAGCGGGAAAAAAAAGTTATTCGATTTTTTGTATCCGAAATAGTGTTTTTAATGTTTTTACTTTCATCATTGTATAACTACGTAAATAGATTTCCATATAAAGTGACCCGTATTTACTGTCCGCGAGTATATAACAACAGCAACAGAACCTAACCGCAGCTATTCAGAGTATTTTTGAAAAAAAAAACTATAGTTCTGACTTAATTCATTGCAAAAATACTAGAATGATAAGAAATCCTTTTTATTTTTTTCCTCAATTCTCCCATGCCTTGCAAGAATGCGACTCATACCACTCAGTAGCACTTACATTTACCTACATTCCTAGCCCTATTTAGTTTGTGTACGCAGTGGGTCATATGCCCGAACAAAATGCCCAATGACCTTTAAAAACCGACGGTGATAAATTCATAATGCACCTACATTTTCTTTATTGAGCACAACACAATGTTGCTGAAAGTCTTAATTTGTAGGTAAATTTACGAGCATTTACATAACAATCGACATAATTTTGTTGTAACCTTATAACGTGTAATATATATCATTCTTTATCTTAACATAGCTCCTAAGCACAGGGCATATCTACGAAGCTGGAAGTACCGGGATCAAATCCCATGCAGGGTATAATTTTACACAAAACTTTATTGACTTCACTGTGGGACTTAGGTCGGGTAGTTTGTCCCATGATATTTAATAAAATATTTCAGATTTTCAATAATAGCAAGGTAATGTTACATTTGCCTACACCTGTCTATTTCCATTGCAATCCTCAGTATCAGGTCATTATATTTAGTACATTCCTCGGTGTCCACTGCGGGACATCAAATGCTTTATGCTCGTCAGTCGTGATTAAATTGTGCATTTGGTTGATTAATGCCTGTACCAGTCGAAATAACTTGGCGCCGATACCTTGTACTATGTCTACACTGAACAGAGTATTTAGTAAATTACAACTGACATAATACAATTGACTATGTAAAGTTTTCTGAAGGTATGAATATTATATTTTTCCCTGATAGCCGTCGTCATAAGGTTTAAGAAAATGTGGTTCTTTTATTATTATTTCCTACAAATTGTTAATAATCTTTTTTAAAATGAGTGACGTGTTATTTGTGCTGTTTTATGGATGAATAGAGCCTAATGCGTTCGTCCGGAATCAGTACAATGGAATAGAAAAAAAAAGTGTCAACGTCAATGTCACTAGTGTCATTCATTCATATTTTTTTGTATTTCATTGTAAATGTTGTGGACGAAAGTATTAGGCTCTATTCATCCATAAAACAGCACAAATATCATTACACTAACTTAAAAAAAGGTTGTTAACAAATTATAACCCATAATAATAAACCATAAGAACCCTAAAAAAACGGCTATCAGAGAAAAATATAATATTCAGATGTTTAGTGTTGTTGATTGTTTTACGCAGAAAACGAAATTAGCACGCTGGGCGAACTCTCTCTGCATTCATGCTTTTATCTTATATGCGCTGCCTTTCAATGATTAAATTTAACAGTCCTACCGCTTTACCTTAGGTAGTGGTGGGACTGAACCAAGACCGCGAGTTCGGGTCTCGCTGAATGCAATGAGTTTTTCCTTTATTTCTGACAGTTTCTTTCAAAATCGATTCTAGTTAGTACAACATTCCTGGTTATATTTGTTATTATGTTAACTTCAATCGGATTAATCGTATGTGTAATCGGCATGAAGCAGAGTATAAATACTCGCGATGCGCCGTGAATCAGTGCGCGCAAATAGATGCGCGTACGCACCGCCGCCGTCACGCGCCATTTTTAGTGCGCAGTATTAATAAATAAATAAAGTGCTCTAAAAGACCAAACTAGGCACATGATTTTATAGTATCCTAAAAAGGAGGTAAAAAGTGAAAGCTTTGGGTCCCTATAAAAATGGATTTCGCGGCTGTCTCCTGTGATATGACTGGGTTTATAGTCTATTATTACCCTTAACTGAACCGAGCCTCACAACACCAATGTAAGTTAACCGCAAAAAATGCCTATTATAGAATGATATGCAATAATAATTTCAAGAGTTAGTGTAAAAAGAAACGCGGGAAACAGTGATAGGTAGGACACGGCTTCGAAATTCTTTCGAAAGTTGGTATCTATTTAACGTTAAAGGAATAATCAAAATGATTCATTATTTCAAAGACATTATCCATCGAAATCAAATCTGTTGAAACAATATGACCTATGGTATGGTTAATACGACTAACGTAAGTAAGTATTCAACTAATTAGGAAATACCAAACACCGAACCATTGTGGCAATTGTGGTACCTAGGTAGTGTAGGTAGGTAGGTACTTTATAATGTAATGGTTATTAATGGTTATTTTTGAACGGCGCCGTGAAGGGGCATTCGACGGAAAGGTAGGTAAATGTAATATCAGTAATATGTTTCATAATGGAAAGAGAATGGTTGTATATTTTTTTATTGTTGCATATTTAATATCAATTAGTCCAAATTGCGTCCGATTTATTTATTTAGTGCATGTCCTGTTCTAAACATGCACAGTTACACAACCCACAAAAAACGCTTACTCTTGGATAGGGTTGTATAGGTAAAAAACTTAAGTAAGTCACCTGTTGTATGTAGTAGTGATCTATTCAAATAGACAATACATGTTTAAAAAGCGAACACAAACAAAACAAATGCCTATATGGATAGATTACAACCACATACAACAGGAGCTTTTCTTAACTTTTTCACCTATACGTTGTTTCATAGACAACATTTTTGCAGAATATTGGTTCATAGAAAATGTTTCTCGTATTTTCATTTCATAGAATGATCATTTTTCAGAGCTCTTACATTGTATAATCTGGTTTTGCATATTTTTTAATGTTTAGATATGTAGTTCTTAGAATTTCAGTTCATAGTGTATTAAATAAAATATTATTAATTCGTATAGTATTTAGTGTCTATAACAGTTGTATAAAAGGTACCTAACGAACCTATCCAGGTTAGAGTAGGGAGGTACGCATTTGTTATTTTTTAATGGGGGGCTTCGCCCCCCCGTCCTCCCTTTTTGGTTTCCCAAGGATGACGATACGTAAACAATTCATTAAAAGTAAGTAGGTATTTTATTTTTCACCTCAGCAGCTCGAAAAGACTTCTTTTGATTCGCGAAATCAGTGAGCAAAGTGCGATTTTGCTCACTGAGTGAATGTTGTTTTCCATGACGTTTAGACTTCAACTTTTTCATTTGTTTCTTTCACTTGTTAGTAAAAAGACAGAGATGAAAAATGTTACGTTATAAATTGTCATAATATGCATTTTTTTTTCGTTCATGGCATCCTAGCGTATTCAGCCAGTTGTATTAGACGACGCGTTTTATCGGACCCGATTCCTTGTATCCGAACGGCATATGGCCCCTACCACCAAGCATACATAACATTGGCGTCCGTCATTCCACCTCTCTATCGCTCTTATATATAAGTGTGACAGAGAGAAAGACAGCCGTTTTAAAACGGACGGATATCGTGGTACTAGGCGAGTCAGAATCGCGTTCAGAAATTCGACACGAGTTCATTTCTAAATAATTATAACTGTTTTATAAAATTTTATGAGCTTTCATTTTTTTAGTAGTTATAATTATGTACTTTCTGTTACAAACATAATGGTAAAACAAAAACAAAAAATAACGGGATGGCACGTATAAATGTTTAATAACATATTTTCCTTTTCTCCATGCTGAGGTGAAAAGTTGTATGTACAACTTGAGAGCAAAGTTATTTGAATCTCGTGTCTTTCGAGTCTCTCGCTACGCTCAAGATTCTATTACAGAATCACTCGCTACGCTCGTGATTCTATAAAAGAATCTTTCGCTTGCTCAAGACTCAAAACTGACACTCGCATCAAATACGTACTTTGCTCTCATGTTGTACAAATAACTATATCCGGGAAACCACGCTCGAAACCTAACCAATCGAAGTCGGTTTTACCCTGATTTATTACTTGGATTGGTTAGGTTTCGAAACTGGAACGGATTGTAAGGCTAACTAACCTAACCTACTTTGCCTACAACCTACCTACTTTTTCTGGTAGCAGTTTGGTTTTTTTAGAGGGAGGGCTACGAAACAAAAATACATGAAATATGACTTTAGGTATGTATTAAGAATATCACTATGCAATAAAGTAAATAGTGGAACTAAATATTATATAAACTAATAACTATAAAAAAACAATCTATGAAATCAGTGCCTACAAAACAAAAATACATGAAATGTAATTCTAGTGTTTGGTTACTTTGTAAAGTAAAAAAGCTAGATAGCAATATTTAAGGAACTGAATGTCTGTGTAATATGTTTTAAGCAATTGAATAGTCTATGAAACAATAATATTGGAACAGAAAGTATATGATCCAAATAATATATGAACAAATTTCTGTGAAACGAAATTCTATGAAACTTCTGTCTATGAAACAGTGTGCCACCCTTGGATAGTAATGTCAAAACTCCATAGTAATTTATTGATTTAAACTTTCACGCAAACTTTTGTTACTCATATTTTAAAAATAAACGGATCTTAATCGCGTAAACATACGTTTAATTATATCCTGACGTTTCGGGCATGACGTTACACCCGTGGTCGCAGGCAGACTCCTGCCTGAGGTCTGCCGATATAATTAATATATTTCAAATTCGTAAATATGTGCATATTTGAAGTACACAGGCATGTACTTAGTATGGATGATAATGTAGCAAGTACTGGGTAAGTAGGAAACACATACATAATCGGGTAGTCTACCGTATTCGGCAATATGGCGCTAACGCCACCTATGTTCTTTCGTTCGAATCGTTACACAATTGTTTGCAACCAGTCGCCACTCCGTTGATACTTCATATTAGTGTATATCATATCCACTAGATGTCGCAGTACTTAAAAAGCCGTAGTAGGTACGATTTTTCACGTACAATATAATTATATTATACAGGATGTTAACAAAATGTTGAAACAAGATAATTATTAAAGTTTTTGAACAACTTTTACTATGGAACCAAATATGAAAACACAATAAAAACATTTTGGCCAACGTATCTTATTAGCCTTACTCCATTTCTATACATGGAACAACATTTTTTTGAGTTTTCATATTTGACCTTTTAGTTAAAGTTTTCAAAATGAATAGATTCATGTTTTATTATCTTCTATCACCATTTTGTTAACACCTTGTATTTTTTCACCGTGAAAGAGATTTGAGTCTTCATACTTCTTGCAATAGTGTTCTACTTCTTAAACCATGCAGGTACAAAAAGGCTAAAGGAATTAGGCTCACGTCAATTACCTAATAGTAGCCAAACTGAATCAACTTCGTTAAATTAAGTGATACAGCTGTATGTAGTGAAAGGTGTATTAAAACGTATCTTAAGATTTCAAATTCAACAATTTACTCGCATTTTAACTTAAACAGCGTTTTCAATGATCCAGTTGGTGTACGGTGACACGGCGGTACTAACGCCCGGGAAGGTTTCATTGGCGCATCCGTGTCCCCAGGACACGATGCCAACTAGGAGGACCACGCCATCACCTTGTTTGTAGTACAGCGGGCCACCAGAATCGCCCTGGCAGGCGTCTCTGCCGCCGACGTCCAATAGACCAGCGCAGATCATGTTCTCAGTGACCACTCCAGGGTTGGGCAGGGTGAGGTACCGCGAGGCGCATAGTTGTCGGTTGATGGTGTAAATGGTCACGTCCAGGAGAACGTTGGAGAGGGAGCCACCTTGCTGTTGGACAAATTGTTTTATGGGTCAGAGTATCTAAATATAAATGGGTCAAAATTATTTTCGTTGTCTTCTTTCGTGTCCCTAAAAAATGTGAAGGAGTGGTGATTTTTGTATGAGAGGATGTTTTGTTTTCAATTTCTCATGTATGAATTAAAATCTAGCGTGAAAATGAAATACAACTGCACCAGTGCATCAGATATACAGGGTGGAAAGGGACGACGTTCCTTCCCGCTACCGACCGAGTCTACCAACGATTACGATGAACTTTCAGTATGGGACCAACATCGAAAGCGTACATTGACTTTTCCATACTATTGAACTCTAACTAATCACTCACTTTGTATGAGAGGTTACATTTTTTAAAACATATTTCGATGTTGGTCCCATACTGAAAGTTCATCGTAATGGTTGGTAGACTCGGTCGGGAGCGGGAAGGAACGTCGTCCCTTTCCACCCTGTATACTGAGTCGAAACAACAACTAAAAGCGAGACAGAGTCGTATAAAATAAAATAATACAACAAAAATAATTTTGACTGCAAAAAGAGAATTAGGTTTCTTAATAATTAATAAAATTGTACAAAATAGAATAGATGATGATTTGCTGAAAAAGCCAAGAATATTTAACTACAAAACTATGAAAAATTGTAGTCGTACCTATAATATTAATGAACCTAAATAGGTAGTAATAGCTAAAGATGTAGGGTGTGGCGTAATCCGTATGACCGAATTTATATTTCTGTTTCAATTAACTTCAGTGCAATGAATACGTACTAAAGTTCATTGTGACAGCAATACGACCAATTCCAACAATTTCTTGAAAATGTGGTGTCCAAATCGTCTCTACCTTATAAAGGGTTAACCTTTTCCACGCTAATCACCGCAGATTCAGCGCCGAAGACTGATAGGTATATAAGTTATGGCCCCCAGACTCCCCCAGAGCAATATATACCTACTCGCACGTGCGTAAAGTTTGAATTCAATTTTGAGATTCGGGGTGATGTAGCTGCCAAGTGACAGCTTTTGTAAGTTAACTGTTTGTAATAAATAATATTATCGATATTACATATCAACGAAACGAACGAATTATGCTTAATCAATCAAAAAAGCAATACTTACGGAAATTTGATATCTTGTATTATTGCATCATAAAATTGATAAACGTGCTGATAATTTCTATTGGAAATTCCACTGCTTATAAAAACAGCAGTAAGTTTAGGTAGTCCTATCTCAATTTAAATAAAACTAGTAAACCTTTCAATAAATGCTTGGGAGCTGTCAATGTTACCTTTATTACGCAATTACTCACCGTAGTAGTACCCCAGCCGGCATGGACAACCGGTAAGTTGTCAGGTAGAACAGATCCAGGGGCCACAATGGTAGCCTGCTGGACGACCGGCGTGTACACCAGAGGTTCGGTCAGTTGCACCAGGCTGATGTCGCCGTCGTACGTGGCGGCCACGCCGTAGGAGGGGTGGTTGATTGCTCTCGTGACGTAGCTGATCACACCACCGGTGTTCCTGTAGGTGCTGCCGGCGCGGATACGACGGTATTGAGGCGCGTACAATCTGGGAAGTAAGCAATTATATTCTTAGAAGTTACAAGTTACCGCGGCAGCATTAAGAGCTCGAAACATGCGCTGCATTTTCTCGCTATACTTACAACTTCAAATCTGCAACAATCATTCATGGAAGGCTTTCTTTTACTCTGAAAATGATTTTTTTTTCATTGTTTTAGGTTGCAGATACGATGTTGAGTAAGTACTTATAGAGGCGATTTGCTTTAAAGCTGAAAGATGAATGTGTATGCTGGACCTTAAGGGCCTTAGGCAGTAGGTAAGTAAGTACCCTTGAGTAGGCTTCCATTAGCTTGAACTGGAAATGGATCTGCCAACCTATCGTCAGAATGGCGTGCGTGATTAATTTCGTAAATATCTTTGGAATTTAAAGAGAACATTGCTCGAATTGCGCACGTTTGGCACCGACGTAGTTGTACCGCAGCTCCATCTGTTGATGTCACTCACAATTCTGACAATCACGGTATGTGGGTTCCTTCGTTCCCCTAGAATTGCGTAATGCTTCTACCTATTTTGATGTTGAGGTGTCGTTAGAATCCGTATGGTAATCGTAAAAACAATATGGCGGCCTTTATACACAATTTTGTCCGATACAAAAAAATATGAAGAGTATTAGTTATGTAAAATGAAGGGCTTTGAATAACGATTACGAATATAGGTACATGTGACTTATAAGATTGTTTGTTTTTAAAGGGCAAGCGTGTTTTTTTTTAATTTTGCTTGTTGCTTGTTTATTACGATGATCATAATCATAGTTTAGCATTAATCTGATCTGATGGTTCATATCGACTTCTAAAATATGAACTTACAGTCCGGCATAGCAATGAGCAGCGCTCAGCACGTATCTGGTGGTGAGGACGTTGGCGGCGCAGCTCTGGCCCCAGAGGCCGGTGAAGAGGCCCAAGGACTCCGACTGAACGATCCAGGGGTACTCCTGGATGGTCGTAGGATTGCCACCCACGATGCGGTTGGGTGTAGCCGCTACGGCTACAGCTGTGGAAAGTTCGCATTTTTATTCATATGGTATCAATCGCTATCCTTCTTTTTCTAAAGTTTTCGCAACATTGAAAGCAGATACGTTGCTACTACGAGTATGTCCACCGTAACATCTCCCATTTCAATATAATAAAAATAAAATTATTTTTAACAATCAGACATAGGATTTGACACAGGCGCGGATTCAAGGAGAGGGGAGTAATGGGAGCACTTGCCCCCTCTGATAATGGACCTAGGTATGCCTAGCCTAGTCAATACACCCCTGAACGAAATCCTGGAACCGCGCCTGATTTGAAACGGAAGTCATGCAAATGTAATGTAATAAAATTTGGCTCTCACGGGCAAGGTCCTTAAGAATGATCCATCTGTTTCTCCCATATCCTGTAGAAAGTACTACCTATGTGATTCGACAACGAGAGCTATGAGAACCTAGCGCTTCGGGGGACTGTTCTAATGTTAACTTTCCCATAATTAGCAAAAAACCAGGAGGGCAAGTATTTCTAGTCAGATATAATAATTATATGAGGAAATATTATGGAACGTACCCACGAAGAGTGCCAGGACCAGGATTACACGCGAAGCCATTTTACCTCACCGACTAGTAGATTAAAGTCAATATTACCTTAATATATATCATAGTTTATCTTGCAATATCTATATGGCACTATAAAATTGAAAGAATTGAAGATAGTAATATTAAAAATAAAAGACGTTATTTTATTGAATCGTTGGGGATTACATTGTTTGTTATAAGCAAGTACCTATTTCCAGTCACATTTAACATTTCGTGATTTTCCCCGCGTGGCGATTATGGATGTTTAAGCTGTGGTGCCGATTATATCAGTCATTAGTGCCTAAAAGGGTAATATACATTAGCTAATTTAATATAATGTCATAAATATGTATGTCACCTACTTGTTTTACAAGTCGACGACTGTGTACTCAAAGTGATGATCGTTCGATAAATTGATCTGTCGGCAAGCCCTGTCTTAGATCTGATGTGGTACCTCTATTTTATAATTAACTTTAAACGAACAAAAAGAAAGCGTATAGGACAATTCGGCTCAGTCCTTGATAGATTTCTATTTATCCTTTTTGTAGTATTAAATAATCACCTTTTTAGTTAGGTAAATCTAAATAAGTAACTTGCTAATCTAAGTGACTTGCAATCTTATCCCTAACCTAACACACGCGCAGTTAGTAGTAATAAATCGATTAAATATGACTACAAATTTAATCCTTATCTATGGACGGGGACACTAAAGTGCCGAAATAATACTGATCAAGTGATCACGCGAGTGATCGATGATTGCAACGTCAGTTTTATTACCTGTAGGCAGCACGGTTTACATCATGTTCTAACTATAATTATAATAAATAAACTTTATCGTTCTTCTGAATTATATGGATGGGGTCTCTAGTATTTAACTTTTTGGACACTATTTCTCTCATTTCAAACTTCAACTAGGTACCTACGCCGATTTCTCTACAGACCGGCATTAGATCCTCAATAACTTTGCACAATATTTTTATGGCGGAATATAATTATATCTTAATTAATCTTCAATAGGTACTAACCCTAAACGACAAATTGTACAATTCGTGATTTTC
This sequence comes from Thaumatotibia leucotreta, assembly GCA_025490895.1. Lineage (NCBI taxonomy): Eukaryota > Metazoa > Arthropoda > Insecta > Lepidoptera > Tortricidae > Thaumatotibia > Thaumatotibia leucotreta. The sequence continues at coordinate 60,464 of JALPQI010004234.1, forward strand.
TGTAATATCGAGAACAACACTCGATAGTTACCCTTTTTGTAATTTTGAAACGAATATACAGGGTGATTGGTAGTCCGATGCAAAGCTTTTAGGTGAAGTAAGTATAGACCATTTAGAACCATTTAAGTCATTGTTGTCTTTGACGAAGTCTGACTATTTTTTTTATTAATTTTTTGGCGTTTTTGGCCAAAAAACCCAAAACTTGAAATGAACTGCTAATTTTTGACCAAGTTAAGCAATAAACGTACTATTTTTTATTTTATTTAATTAAAGTAACGTGTAAACAATTTAAGAAAACAAAATAAAAGCTTATTTTTTGTTAAAGTTTTTTTGTACAGTATTTTGAAGTTCATGATCCAAAATGGAAAATGTTAAAATGCCATCTTTAACATCATTTAAAAAAAAACTAAGTGTGATTTTTTTATTCAAACCTTTTAGAAAACATGCCATTACAATGATATATAAGTAAAGATACGTTATACTCTAACAAAATGAGCGAAATAAATACTTCACATCATACACCTACGATTTATTGACAGTTGACATACACCTATCTTCTTACTTCAAAATGCGTAAAAGAGATGGCAAAATATATACAGGGTGTGGCCCGTAATAGAAGCAAAAAATGAAACGGTACACTAATAACCCAATAAATAGTCATAATTTAATAGTTAAAACATAAAAAAAAAAATTTTTTTGCAAAAAAAAAAACATTTTTTTCCTTTTTATTATGTAGTTTTACTGTAGTTGACTTATACCAAAAAAGTTAAATCGGTGTAATACAAAAAAAAAATTTTTTTTTGCTAAACCAGTTAAAAAACCATGAGTTCAAAAAAACTTTTTAGCTCATTTAGTTTTATGTCCACTGAACTACCAATATGTTTAATCATTAATAAGGTACAATGTTGTGATACCTAGATACATCACTCATAGGTCGTAACTTTAACATACTGTTTCTCCTTAATGGATAACTTTAAAACACTGGGACCTTTTGCGAATAACTAGAGGCAGTCAGAGGAGTCTTCCATTTGATTTTTTGCTCCTATTACAGGCCACACCCTGTATATTTAATAAATAAAAAAGAGACAACTAGCATTTGACAATTACGCGTGCATTCTTAAGGTTGTTATTGATACACATTGTTTTATCTCTGTAACTCTTGATCTTAAACAGCATAAGCTTGTCTTTTTCTCGAAGTCTTTCAAAAACGTCAAAATGGCGTCCTATTTATTTTCAATAAATAGGAAAATTGAAAAAAATATATAATTCAGTTTATTTGCGCATGATGTTTGATGTCAAGGGCATTTTTGCATTTTATTTCGTAGTTTTCACTATTGTATAACATAAAATGACAGTTTAGGACGTAGTTCATGTGATTTACAAGAACTCGGCAGTGGTACACACCTCACGGTGGTCCGAGTAGAACTAAGAGCGATTGTTAGAATTATCACAATCTGCGCGCTTCAATTTTAGAGCCGGTGTAACATATCTTTACTTATTATATCATTGCCTAATTATCGTTTCTTCATTTGAGATACCATTGACGCAGATATCTCACCCGGTATTGAAATTAGGACTTAAAAACTAATTTTAAGGAGAATTTTTTTTTTATTTTTTAGGGAGAAAATTGTGAACCTGAGATACAATAAACTTACCAAAATTTTGTATGAAAATGTAAAAAAAAATGTTCGAAATGGATGTCCCGATTTCAAATACAGGAACCGGCATGGTTTTTTACTTTCCATGTTATTTTTACAATCATTTCCAGCTTGGTTTTTTTTTTACATTTTTAGATAAAATGCTCTTTACTACCTCAGGTTCTCAATATTTATTCTCCCTCAAATTAGTTCTTAAGTCCTAATTTCAATAACTGGTGACGAAAATATCTGCGTAAGTGATATCTCAAATGAAAAAACGATAATTATGCATGTTTTCGAAAAGGTTTGAATAAAAAAACACACTTAGTTTTTTTTTTTAATTATGTTACTCGTAAAGATGGCATTTTAAAATATTCCATTTTGGATCATGAACTTCAAAATTCTGTAAAAAAAAACTTTAACAAAAAAGAAGCTTTTATTATGTTTTCTTAAATTGTTTACACGTTACTCTAATTAAATAAAATAAAAAATAGTACGTTTATCGCTTAACTTGGTCAAAAATTAGCAGTTCATTTAAAATTTTGGGTTTTTTGGCCAAAAACACCAAAAAATTAATAAAAAAAATAGTCAGACTTCGTCAAAGACAACAATGGCTTAAATGGTTCTAAATGGTCTATACTTACTTCACCTAAAAGCTTTGCATCGGACTACCAATCACCCTGTATTTAGCAGCTTTATTTATCCGTCATCATAAAGACAAGCAATTTCGTAGGTAGCGTCTGCCATAACAACTTTTAGCGTTATTGACACGTGATATGTATGCCGCCTTTTGTTGTTCTTGACGTTCAAAGGGTTAAAAATAAATCTTTATCATGTTTGTACCGTTTTTCCATTTATTTCCCTATTTCGGACATGTTACGTACTTACCGATATAGTCGCATACCGATATATTAGATGTGCCTAAACCAGTACCTACATAATTATACATAGGATATGTTCATCATTCTAGAAACATCTAAAGATGTAGCTCGAGTTTGGTATCTGAAATGTATATATGCGTGCAAGGGTGTTTTCCAGTATATTGTAAATAAAATAATAATGAACTATGATTAGGTACCTACTGTACTATTACTACTACTTTTCAGCACTCTTGATTGTAAAAAAACAAATGTTCTACGAAAAGTACCTAATACAATTAAGAAATAAACGTACCAATACTAACCTAAGTACCAATTTTTTGAAAAAGATCACACTTTTAATCGGAATCTCAGCATTATACAGGTTTGATTAATTAAAAGTAGCAAAAGAAAACCGAGAAGAAAAGAAATTACCTAATTATCTCAGGTTCGTTGTTTCCAAGAAACCAGGAAAGTTCAAGAATATTTATTGCAAAATTTTCCATACAGTTTACCTTTATATTTACAAGTTTGTTAAGACACCCTATTTGTTTGAAGACCCATTATTTACTTTGTAGCTACATTTTTTACCCTGTTAGGTTGTACCTAAGGGTTCAACAAAAATATTGGACATGATGGTTATCCCTTTAAGGGCCAATCCTATTCTGATTAGGAAAAAGAAGAGGAAAAATGTTTGCCCAAAGTATATCTGTAAGTTGTACATAATAGTTTCGAAATAATAAATTATAATAAAAAATTAAGTTCGCTGTTTTTATTTTAAAAGGCTCAGAATAATACGAATAGTACGAATTGTTCATATCTTCCCTTACGCCCTGAAATCTTAAAATTCTCCTCTTTGATCTTCACAACAATATGTCTGTTAATTTAAATAAATATAATAAGTGCCCAAACACCTCATTGCATTAATTTTGACTACTTATTATGCAAACAAGCACTCACGGGATTGGCGTGAAAATATCGAGGAATTTGTATAACCGTTAAGTAAAATTAACCTAAAGGCGCGACTATACAGCTTATATTCCAATAAACCGAAATGAACAGATACAGTGAATGCTCGAAGTATATTTACAACGGAGACAAATTAATTAATATTTTATCTATATAATTTTGTCAGAGAAAAAAATAATTTGCAACGAGGAAGCGAAACGAGAACGGTATTTTGTACTTACTAAAACTTACCGACATCTAATTAATGATTTTAACGCAGACATAAAAGCTCCATGCCTTAATTAAAAATACTAATCAAGAAGATATATTAAAATAACGCAATTGGTTTGCGAGTATTATAATTATGTAAACTGAGAACATCAATAAAAACATTCGGGCATAAAGGAGACAAGATACATTTAGTTAATATTTTCTTCGGTTACCGCGAGGATTACTCATGAAATAAAACTATGAAAACGGATAAACTCGCGTATATTAACTAATTTTAACTTCATTCCGACGTTTCGAACACTTTACAGTCATCCGCAGACCACGAACCCTGTAAAGTGTTCGAAACGTCGGAATGAAGTTAAAATTAGTTAATACACGCGAGTTTATCCGTTTTCATAGTTTTATTTTACATTTAGTTAATTTAATAAAAATCATTGGACGCGTTTTAAAATTTTAAATAAGCTGTTTTTTGATAAGTTATCGTTACTTAATTTACAGTTAAGTACTTACTCTTCCGTTTAAAATATTGATAATAATAAAAAAATATTAAGATAAACATACCTACTAATGAACTTTATCCAAGAATATCTATGAGTAATGTGAATAGAATAGAATATTGCAATTAAACTGTCATAATTTATTGTATCGCTTAAAGGCAAAATTATTTGTTTTATTTTTGGTTACCATCCAAATGTTTTAAATGTCTTGTGACTTAAACTTATTCAAGAATTCTTGCCTTAAGACTTTATTTTCTATCGTAGCGAGATTTTTTTTAGTAGAATAATGTACTGTTTTATTTTTGGTTCAGTCTGTACAATTACCAATTTTAAAGTTTTTTTTTCTGTGAGCCTACTTCTAGTGGTCTAGACTTAGTCCCCTGCTAGCCCGGGTCGATCAATAGCTCCCACATATCCCACGCATGCGCTCTATTCACGGGACCCAAACCAGGAGAGACCAGGCTACACAACACCGCCGATTTACCTGAAATAAACCAACAACCCATAGTTTTATCAACAAAATGAGCCCAGATCCTGAAACTGAAGGTATGTACTAAAACTTCATTACAGTTGTGGTCTATTCAGTGCGTTTACGGATTATATTTACTGTTACAACGTTGTGCGTGTAGACGGCAAAATGCGAAACTAATGTTTTTATATCAGTGATTGTACGAGAGACGTTCAAGTGGCGCTTGCAATCAAGCGTAAAGATAAGATTGTAGTTTTTGTAAGACTGTTTTGAGGTTATGTTGCAAAAGTTAGGTTATTATCTTTCGCGTACTGAGATGCGATTAATGAAACATTCTTTTATACTTCAATGTTCCTTAGGTTTCCGAACTGAAGTGATAACAAAATTGCAAATTAGGCTGGTCCTGTTTTTACCGAGATTCGGGCAGTTAAATGTTAAATCTTTGAGATTTTTATTTGATGCAATATTTACTCATGTTGATTTATGGGTAATATGAGAACTAAATCTCTTAATATGGCTATGCAACAGCTAATCGTATTTTTTATTTCAAATTCCTAACGCAACTTAGTTTCGTTTTCTCTACCACTGTAACCATTTATTTATTATCTATGTACGTTGTACGCATATCGACAAGCAATTTAGGTAAATAAACGAACCTTATATAATCACACTCTCACTGGTTTCAGCGTCCGAGGACATGCTGGAATCAATAGACGAATTGAAGGAGCGTCTGTCGTCCATGAAGAGGCTGATGGAGGAACGTAAAGCCGCCGGTACCGGTACCAAGGACCTGTTCCAAGGTCACGCGGCAAGTCTCCAGGGCACCAACATGATCGACGGAAACTTCCTGAGCTTCGTATTCGGGGGCTCCCTGATCGTCATCCTTAGTGTATCAGTGTATGCCTTCTACAATTTGTACCATGCTGTGCTGAAGAAGTTCCCGTCTACTCATACTGAGTTGTAAAATGGACTGCGATAGGTGGTGGGTGAATGGGGCGTGGGTGAGGTGTTATAGTGTAAGGTTTTCTTGAATAAATCTCTTTTTAAATCTTGTGTTACTTATTCAGTACCAATGCGACCTCAACAAAATAACGCTTGTTTGTTATAATACGAGAGTGAATCATTTTAGGTTTATATTGTACAAGTAATTTAATGTCCTTAGTCCGAGCTCCGAGACCAGGTAATTTGCTAACTTGGCTGGCTATTAACTTGAAAATTTCAGTTTATAAGAAGTTAGCGTTTGATACTGGCTCTACGAAAGGAAATAAACAAATATATACTTTACATGCGACTTCACAAATCTGTGACAATTAGCATATTTCCTGGTGAATTCGGATGAACATAAAATAAAAATCTATTTCTACGTTATCAAATAAAATTAAATACTTACATATTTGCCATGTGGACCTCGTAAACTGGATCGGAAACTTATTTATCAATAGCACGTTGTACCCCTCTCGGATAAATTTGGATAGTACAGTCAAGGGCAGAAATATGTACACACTTTTTTTTCTTATGCCGTAAAAATAAGGTGCAGAGGTGTATACATATGCCCTTGACTGTACCTACATTACTATCCTACTGTACAGTACGAGTAGGTAACTAGAAGTTCCGTATCAGTGCCTGGGCTACCAATCTTCGCCTAACTAGAGTAAAAAATTAACAAACCCTTAAATTCAGTGCCAACCGTAGCAATTGTAAATATTACGAGTAAGAATATTTTTTATACTCGGTGAAAATAGAAGTGGCGGGATTCGACGTAGGTAAGGTAGGTATTTATTTTCAAATGCTCGAGCGTTCTTGGCGAAATACGGTTTTCACAATCGCCATCGATAAGAAAAATTATAGTAGAGGTACTTTGCAAAATAAGGGAGCTGTAAGTATAAGCCGTTTCTTTACCGATCGTCGCTCTTTAAATTAGTTTCATACAAGTTTCAAGCCGATCATAGCGATGCGGCTAAATGCCATGTCGTGGTTTCGACAAATCTAATAGTTTGTATGTAAAGTTACTGTAGCCGTACCATGAGTTGGAAAGTAAAGGATACGTTAGGTTTTATTTCCTCGATACGTAATAATGCATCATCACGCACTGGCATATTGGAGCAAGCGCGATGGCCTGGTTTACGTATCCCCAAGCTAACGTTACCGATACTTGCAAAGTTATGGCAGGGCTACAGAAATATGACATCTACGTGCTTGTAATTTATGGCATATGCAATGTTGAAATATCTTTAGCAGTAGCTTAACGTTAGCTTATTTTATGTTCCCTGTAATAACAGCTCAACTAATTTCAAATTCAAGTGTTGAAGGCTCTATCAAAATGAATCTCAGCACATGAGAAATCAAACTCAGCGTCAAGCGTTTAAGGTACAATTCTGTTGAACTGCTGCAGGAAATAACATATTAGTTACCAGTTCGAATTTAGACTCTATTTCATTTAGTATAAAATAGAGAATAGTATGACAGTGAAAGGGCAAAATGGAGGCCAGCAGTTGCATAATGCAGTTTGCAAATTGCTCTAAACGCGGGCTAGGTTAGCGTTTTGTCCGGGAATATGTGCATCAAAGATAAATATAGTGCTTACATGATATATTTTTAAGCTCGATTCGACCAGTGAGCATTTCACTGGCCTTTAATTCTTTAGTAAGTACAATAACCCCATCAAAGCACTATTCAGTGGTTTGGTCCGGATTGGATTGAGCTCGATAACCCGAAAGTCCTCTCAACCGAACGTATTCATCATAGCCGAAAAGTATGTGAAGCTAATGAAATTAAGAATCATCGGTATTTTAATCAAAATGAGGGCAAGCAATCCCGTCCACATGGAATCCTGTCATTTACAAATGTAAGCGTGGTGAAGGTATAGGTATTGGCTGTTGTCTTTTATATAATAAGAATAGTTGATTTGTGATTGTCACTAAATTGTTAATTTTCTATTTTATTATTATAAAATCATGACGATTAGAGACCTTTTACATCTCTAAATCTTAATTTCTCTTTATTCTGACAACTAGAGGACCTTTACATCTGTAGTAGTATTGATGCTTAATAATATTGTGAACTTCTACAATAATAATTATTTTTGTTTAATATTATGATCCTTTATTTATTTCTCTTTTTTATAAAAATGTCTATAAAAATATTTTTTTTATGTAATAAATTTCGACGGCCCCTACGTAAGTTGTCGTAAGTCGAAAATGGCAAGTTTACAGGAGAGCACTTTAAAGTTTTAAATGTGTATGGTGGTCACATAGTTTAACGGATTGCTTTGAAAATTGGCATAAACATTAATAAAGATACTGTCTTTATAATGATATAATTACTTTTTTGATATATTTCATATTTTTGCCGGAATTGCACTTACCACAGTATATGTCGGAGAAAATAATCTAAAAATTGTGGTATGTATTACTAACTTCACTTTACGCTGATGGTCATAAATGGTCTTTTATCGTAAGTTATACATACTACGAGATACGTCGGAATTATGCGTGTAAGTTTTGTTGTATCTGTTATTTACTACATTATTTTGCGGAAACGTTATAAAACTTTTTGTTAGTTACTATATTATGCCATTTAACAAACAATTTAATAGGAATTTTATGGAACCCTGATGGAATATTTTAAGAAATTTAAGCAGGTGAATAGTTTTTTGTGTGTTTTATTTTGAAAAATAGATCAGGTACAGTATTTTAGCGTACGTTTTCTGGAAAATGTCGTGTTGAATGAAGACGAGATTATGTAGTTGAGTTTGATGTAGCTTCACTGTTTGCAAGTACTGGAAACTATAAGGGTGTATCAACCTTTTTCTGTATGTTATTGCCATGGTTACGGTCGCCTGAGTCACGCTGGTTTTATGCAAGATTTTGCTGTTTGAACTATGGAAACATGCATTTTTCTGGTGTTGGTAAGTGCGTTCCTTAATGGGCCACCTACAAACATGTACTACATGCATGTTTGCATTATTTAAGTGTCATAGTTTTGCATAAAACCAGCGTGACTCAGGCGACCGTAACCATGGCAATAACAGACAGAAAAAGTTGATTCACCCATAAAACTAACTAAAGATATTGTAGCTCGTAACGACCTACCTACTGTGTACATGAAATTCATCGAACATGTCTTTAATATGATCCTTGTTGGTCAAAAGTGTCGAAATAAAATATTTTTGGATTTGAATTTGAATTTCCTGAATAGTTGCTATTTCGTTTGGCGAGGGGAGTATTATACGCAGATTGAAGCAAAGAGTTCTCTTATAATGTTGTAGTCCTGGTACTGGTCAACATTTTCATGGAAAAATTTGAGCAGAGGGCATTCAAGAGTTGTCCGAATAGGCCGAGATGCTGGTTACGAAATGTGGATGACGTTTTTCTGTGATTCCTGATTTCTGGTGTTGGTAAGTGCGTTCCTTAATGGGCCACCTACAAACATGTACTACATGCATGTTTGCATTATTTAAGTGTCATAGTTTTGCATAAAACTAGCGTGACTCAGGCGACCGTAACCATGGCAATAACAGACAGAAAAAGTTGATTCACCCATAAAACTAACTAAAAATATTGTAGCTCGTAACGACTTACCTACTGTGTACATGAAATTCATCGAACATTTCCTGAATAGTTGCTATTTCGATTGGCGAGGGGAAAGAGTTCTCTTACAATGTTGTAGTTCTGGTACTGGTCAACATTTTCATGGATGAATTTGAGCAGAGGGCATTCGAGAATTGTCCAAATAGACCGAGATGCTGGTTACGAAATGTGGATGACGTTTTTGCTATAATTCCTGATAGAGTTGTTGATGTGTTACTTATCGATCTTAATGAGATGCATCCCAGAACAAATTCCACATTTAAGAGAGAGGTGGATGGCACATCTCGTTTTCTTGATGGGTTAGTAATGCTAGGTCAGAAATATCGTATGTCACAAAAAGTCTATAGAAAACCTAATCTTTTCTCGCGGTCCTTTGATTCACAATACATGCGAAATGAGTTTTATATCGTTTATTCACATCACATCATTCGCCTATTTCAGTTCACTGCTGTACACAGCTTAGGTATCTCCTATTGCCTCCTGTTATCTAAATTATTACAAATGTTGCAACATGTCAGATGAGACGAGACGTTGGAGAGCTAGGAGAGTAATAGATAATAGATATGGTTGGTGACAAAGTCAGCGTACAAGGAGCTCAGGGACGTTTCGAAATCACCGCACAGTAGAGAGGGCATCAGTATTCTTGCCTCATATTGAAGGAGTGACAAACGAAATTGGACGCCTATTACACCGGAGGTTTAGCATTAAGACCATTTTGCGTCCTCATACCAATATGAGTATTTCTTATGCTGTCCAAAGGCAGCTCGGGTGTTTATGAGATACCGTACGACTTCGGTAAGGAACGACATAATGAGTCTAGACACGGAGCAAATATGGAGTGTCAAGGACAGGGAGATAGACAACTCGGCTGTGGTGGACGCATGCGATACAGGCGTTACATTTTTTAAACATTTGATAAAGCGAAGATGCTGGTACGGTAAAGATGCTACCTGCCACGGAAGATATACAGAGCGATTAAGATTAATTTCAATCGGGATGGGGGCTGGACAGAGCCAACGGCATGGAAGCCGGTAATCTCCGAGCTAATAATGATTGGTTACGTAGTGTTTGGTGACACAAACCTGCAGTCGGACGTGACATCAGTACCTGCGCAAGACCACCATTTACCGAGTTTAACCGTTTAATTATAATTTTGTATACTTAGTACATAAAAACAGTCTGTCTTTTAGCATTAGAAACATAATTTTGATATTATAATCATAGACCCATGTCTATGACAGATTAATGACTTCTCTCACAGTGCAAAGACAAAAAAAAAAATCAGTTAACAGAAATGCCTTCAGGTTCAACTACATCATAAATATGAGATCAATATTAAGTGTTTTTCAACGTAATTATAATCATAAAGAACAGTCATATCAGGCTTTCATGATTGAAGTGATATGATTGTTTTGTCTTCGACACTATCACAAAAAATGCCGTTTTAAAACAGTGAATTCTGCATTTCTTTATCGTTTGGGTCAAAAGGAAGCGGCGAACTTTTATAATGAGCAGAAATTATTGAAATACGACTACATTATAATTGTAAAGTGTAGTAACTCTGTATTTGATCCGGCGCATACTGTCTTAAATATCACTTACAATAGAAATTTAAAAACAATTTCCGACGAAAAATGTCTTAAGTACACATACAACACAAAAAAATAAATAAAATCCAACGTAAATAGTAGTATGTTAAACTTAAGACAAAACACCAATCTTAAACTCCGAAGTAAGTTGTGGTAAGTGATAACATACTACAGTATTCACCGGTATTATAAAAAAAAATCAAAATCCATACTAATTAATTCGCACCTGATTTCTGAGTGAAATCCAACAGATTGCCAACTTTGCTTAGTGGTTTTAAATCATTTTTATTTCTGAAGCGTCTTTTATTTCATCTCGGACCACTTTTTCTTTTAACTCCAACGGCCGTTTCAAAAATTAATTTTGGTCTTGCAGGTAATTTGAGTTTGTTCCCGATGCAGTGTCTTACTTTTATCGAATAAAATGTATGGTTTATCCATTTTTGTCTCATCTAGTTGTTAGTTTTTTGGTAAAAAATGATCACTCACGAAAAACCTCTGCTCCACCGCGTATAAGATCGTAACTGGCACTTACGCTGCGCGAGCGCGGGTGGCCGCCCCGTATTAACTGTCGTAAGTACACTTACTACAGTATACGACGGTGCTTTTTTAAGATACGATAGTTTTCGGGTGTCAAAAACCTATTTGTAATAGGTTTTTTTAATTTTTTCTTCGTGGAACGGAAACATTGCTAAAAGATATGATGTTTTATGAAATAAAAACAAAATCCCAAATTTCAAGTTACGACAACTTACGTAGGGGCCGTCGATTTGTTAATGCATGTTTTTTTAATAATATGTATTATTATACTGTTTTGAAAAAATAAGTCCACCTGAGTTTCTTACTGGTTCTTCTCGGGAACGGTGTAGGGTTTGAACCAGTGGTAGATTTTTTTTCTCTCTCTTGATAATGTCAGACGATTCGAAAATGCTTATTAATAAGCTTACTTGAATAAAGAATAGTTTGACTTGACTTGACTTGACTTGAAACATCTATTTGGAGCCATCGGATGTTGTGAGTATTGTGTTGTGTGTACGAGTAGGCCCAGGGACAACCCTAGCCTAGAAGTAAATATTCAAGACCATTTTAAGTGGGGGTAGGTCTCAAAACCCGCGCAGCTAGAAGGTGTTCATACATTTTCTCGCCAGTCTGTCTGCGACCTGCGACCACGGGTGTAACCTCATGTCCAAAACGTCATCAGCCTATCTCAATCCACTGCTGGACGTAAGCCTCTTCTATTAACTATGCGTATATACGCATTAGAAGGTAAATGCCCATAATCGCCACGCTGGGTAATCGGATTGGCAATCGTAGTAATGTGTCCACTATGATAACGCTGCTGCCCATCATCAATCAAATCACAGAATGGTCAGTGACACTTCAATCCCATAGTAGACCCTAACGACACCCGCAGGAAGAGTTGGGGTGATGACAAATGTATTCTTACTACCGTCACCACACGGCAATGCCGGAAACGTTAGGATAATACTTATTAAGAGTACCTAAGTTATGAGTATTTATAAACACAGATCGATGGTAATATCTAAGGTAAATTAAGACTTGTATTGTATTGTTGTCTAGTCCAAGCGACAATAGGTATTCATAAATATACATGTAATTTTATTCGTTTTATAAATATATGTATAGTATTGAAATAAATTTATCGTTACATAAACAACAGTAACTAAGAAACAACAATTATTTTTATTGTTAATAAACACATAGAGATATAGGCCTGTAAACGCCTTACCCGGGATTCGAACTCGGAACCTCAATCTTCCTAGGCCCGAACTAGCCTACGAAGGTCATTGAAACTACATAAGTAAAGGTATATTTACTTGTAGCTATATTTAGACGACACACATTATGTACACGCAGGCAATAATATCGAAAAATCATCTTTAATTTTTAATATCGGATATAAAATTGTAAATGGATGTATACGCGTGAATGAAGTAAAGCAATTTACGTAGAGCTGAGGGTAAACCAATATGAGTAAATCGTTGTGTTATGTTATATATAGGTAATAATTTGTATTAAGCTTGGAAGGTTTGAATGGTTTGATGTAATTTTTTTAAATATAATTAGTTAATTACATTTTAGCGAGAACCAAAGGTTTGTCAAACTTAATAGAATGATTTGGTCCATCCACGACATGCTCCCAAACCGCAGACTGTGGTTGACGGTGTTTAACATTGGCTATCTGGATGAAGCTAAATTAATATACAGGGTGTAAGTCTAATACGGGCGAAGCTCTTAACGGGTGTTAATTTACGACATAATAAGTACATTCAAATAACTTTTACTTAAAATTAGAGCAACAATTTTTGCCATACAAAATAATTCGGCGCGCAATGTAGAGCAACATACGCGAGTTAAATACTCGTTGACAGCTAATTTCAAAAGCAGATGACATAACTGCCATGTCAACAATAACAAATGTTCGTACCTATATTGCTGCTCCGATAATTTTAAAAAAATTCTGTGGGGTCATAATTAAGAGTAACTTTAAAAAAACCCTGTAATTTATGATTACACTAATGAATCCCATGCCTGGTTTAATTGATCGCCCGTATTAGACTTACACGCTGTATTATGCGAGTTTATCCATTTTGCATAGTTTTATTTAATGAGTAACCCTCGCGGTAACCGAAGACAATATTATGATTATCGGACTTCAAAAAGGACGAGGTTCTTAATTAGACTGTTTTTTATATATATATTACTTGATATCTCCAAAAATCGTGACTTACATAAATTTTTTTTATCGAATTGGTCCCGTTGGCACCAAATCGGGGTCTGATGATGTGGCCTTGGAGATACTCTCGGTTGAAATCGATTTTATATAAATTTTTTGATTCTTTTTTATAGTGTTCGTTGACCATAACATTATTGCCGATGGATTGATTATATGTGATTATAATCAAATCACTATTATACAGCATGACGTCAAAAACAACAAAAAAAGTAAAATGTAATAATGAGGATTTTCGATATTTTTTCTGACGCCAGGCGGCGCTACGTGGGCATGAAGTCCAAGCAGCTGGCAGATTCATACTATTTATAGGTACGTACTGAATATAAAATATCTAAATTCCATTTTATTTGGGAGTTTATTGATATTGTAATGGATTACAACTAGTCACTGAACTGAAGATTGAGCTCTAAAACAGTCTAAAAAAGAGTACTAGAACTTTGTTCTTTTCATGGGAATGGATATGGAACAATTTTTTATTTAGTTTGGATAACAACATACCTAAAGTAATAGTTTTGAATAAATAAACCTAAAAACATATTGAAAATTAATATTTATTATGACAGTTCGTTGGACTTTACGCCACAGTGCTGCCATCTCACCACCCCATAGCGGCAGAAAAAGTATCAAAAACCCTCATTACTTAATCATAATCATCACAATACCTACGCGATTAAGTTCCGTTTTGTTAAAAAATATTGTATCCTTATATATTTAAGCCCTTTTGCAACACGAGCTAGGTAATCCCAGTTGAGGCATTTAATGCTGAAATAATGGGCGTCAACAAAACATTAACATCGCGCGTCACACTTTTCGTTGATTCGGCCTATGTTACGTAAAATTGAGTTTATCATTAACAGTATTTTAAATTAAGCGGTGTAAAATCCTACATCCTTTTAATTTTACCAAAATTTTGTGGGCCTTCTTTAATTTTACACCTACAAAAAATTGATCGTGGAAATAATACTATAGATAAACACAATACCGAACTTAAACACACTATTTGTTTTCAGCTCACTTGACAAAATACCCAAACAAATGAACAAATTAATGTTTATTCAATTTGGACACATTATTACAAGTTATTATTCAACTTTTTAAACTTAGATCCAGATCTAACTTATCGGAATCTAATTTTTAAATCATTCTAGATTGAATACTGTGATCTTTCTCAACATTCTTCCGCTAGAGAACATTTCGATATTTTCCTGTTGTACTCTGCACTAAATGAGTGTGTAGGTGTTACTAAGTGTGATAAAAAAACAGGGGGTTACTTGGTTTGGTTTGTGTAAGGTTATCATAATATGTTATTGTTATTGCTAGCCCAAGCTTCTTCTGTAAATAATTCACTTTAAAAATACGAGTATAAGCACTGGTGAGTATAACATACGGCACGGAATTCCGAGTATGTACGATTGCAAAGGGGAAACCTTTTCAGCGAAACGTGTTACAAACAAATTTAATTAAACACAACTCCCTAGGGGCCAAAAAATTATATTACATTACTAACATGTCCAACAAGAAACTGTAACTCATTAACGCTGAAACTTATAGCCGTCTTTGTCGGGCGCATTCATAAATTTGTAGTGGGCGGTGGGTGCGAGAGAGACGTTGAACTGGGCGGGAAACCGTGACGTGTTTCGAATAAAGTGTAGCTCGATGGAAGCAGATGGCGTGTCAGAATGCGTAT
>JALPQI010004235.1:0-87059 GCA_025490895.1 Thaumatotibia leucotreta
GAAATCGCTCAAAGATCTGCGACCTGGCCTCTGATATACATAATGAAGTCATTGATTATGTTGAGAGGTCCAAAGAGCCTGCTCCGCCCTCTGATCACCTAACCCCTCAGGATGAACAAATCACAAATGTCATCCAACAAACAATCAAGACGGAACTGTCTAAATTCGTACCGGTAATCCAAAAGGCAGCTGATATAATAACTAAGCAAAGTAGCAAAATGCGAGTGTCATATGCCGCCACAGCCGCAAATGATAATACTATCAAAAACACACCTGTCATCCAAAGCGCATCGATCAAGACTCCAAACACTCAAATACCGGTTAGTAAACCAGCTATAGTAATTAGCCCCAAAGAGTCTACCGGTAAATCTGCCGATACATTGGCGGCATGGAAAAAGAGCGTGACATTCAGAAACACCTCTTTCGCCCCAGCAGCCACAAAATACGTGTCCAACAACAAAGTTCGAATTGAATTTGATACCATCGAACAGCGGGATACGGCGATCGAAATGACCAACAACGACAACTGCGCAGTAAGGGCTGAGGCGTCAAAAACCCTCCAGCCCATGGTCATACTTAAAGGAATTTCAGCTGATGTGCCCGAAGGCCAGCTAACAGAGATCATAGCGAAACAGAATCCTAGCATTGCTGCCCATATCAACAAGGACACGGATCTGAAATATCAGTTCAAAAGGGGTAACCGAAATGACAGACTTTATAATGCCGTCTTTATAGCGGCTCCACAAGCTTTCAGAGCCATTATCAGAGAGACTAAAATAAATATCGACCACCAGCGGGTGCATGCTTGCGAGTATGTGCCCCTGCTGCAATGCTATAAGTGTCTGCAGTACGGTCACACCCGCAAGCACTGCACTGCCACTGAAAACACATGCTCTCACTGCGCTTCCAATGAACATGAGTACAAAAACTGCCCCCACAAAAATTACCAGAATAAAGCTAAATGCCACAACTGCTTTACCTACTTCTCCAAGACTAACAGAAATGGAAACCATAAACACAGTGCCACATCTGCCGCATGCCCTAAAATGTCCCTCATGTACAACAAAATTAAAAGCCGCATAAACTATGGATCATAATCACACAAACAATAATATCACTACTCTACACAATAACACCCACACTAATAAAAATTACAACAATAGGCAAGGCAGAAATTTACTTAAGGTAGCCCAAGCAAACCTTGGTAAAGGTCGGCTGGCTACCGAAGAATTTATTGAGGCTACTAGAGGAAACTCCTATGATCTTCTGATGATAACTGAACCTTACGTTGGCAAAGGCAGTACAATGAAGCAGATAGATGGATACGATCTATATCAGTGTACCAACCAAATTAGCAAAACCCCGACCAAAGCGTGCATCGCTGTTAACAAGAAATTGGGTGCTTATATTGGGCTTGTCCAATATACAACTCCCAACTGCTCTACCGTCCAAATAACACTAGCGAATAACAAGAAAATACTGGTCACATCGGTATACATTGAGCCACGTGAAGATCCTGCACACACACTTGCTCACTTGGAGCAACTGATTATAAACAATAGCCGTATCGAACATGTCATCTGTGGCGACATGAACGGCTGGCATACCGCCTGGGGATCCGCTAAAAATAACGATAGGGGCAACCTGGTATATGACCTCATACTAAACCATGACCTAATAATATGTAACGTAGGGGATGAACCTACCTACGAAACTGTTACCCACGGGAGGGTCAGAACATCTGTGATTGACCTTACACTGGCCACTATTAACTCAGGCAACAGGATATCTGACTGGAAAGTCAACCACAACTTAATACCCTCATCAGACCACCATGGCATAGAATTCGTAATAAAATTACACAATAATAGAACAAATAATAAAACAACCACATCCACATATAGATATAATACAGATAAAGTAAACTGGGAACAATTCATTAATAAACTAAAAAACAATATGGCAGCCAAGACGTATGACGCCACAGATATTGACACACTCAATATACAACAACTAGACCAATATATTACTGATATAACAAAAACAATTATACAGACTTGCGATACAACACTTACTAGGAAAGCACAATTTCATCGTGTGCCATGGTGGACTGAAGAGCTAACTATACACAAAAAGAGAGTCATCCACCTCCACCACAGACTTCAGGACTTGAAAAAGGGTAACAAAGACCTTACCAATATCATTGGCATCATTGCAGAACTCACTGAGGCTAGGGAGGAATACGCCAAAAAAATGCGCGAAACTTCCACCGCAGGCTTCAGGGAGTTCTGTAATAAACAAGGCAGAGACGATGTTTGGAGTGTAACAAATCGTCTGCTGAAAAGCAGACCGCCCCCACAACCACCAGCCACGTTAATGCTGGATGAACACAACCATACAACATCCGCAGAAGACACTGCTGAAAAATTCCTGGCTCGATTCTTCCCTAATGATGACCCTGACAATGATACACCAAGACAACGGATCATTAGAAATAGTTCTTTAACTGAGACCAACAATAACAACAACGAACCACCGTTCACCAGGGCCGAAATAAGGGAAGCAATCACTAACATGGCCCCGAGAAAGGCACCTGGGATAGATCATTTAACTGCGGACATTTGTAAACAGTTCTTCGAAGCTTACCCCGACCTCACAACAAAAATATACAATCGATGTCTTGACCTCAACCACTTCCCCTCTCCTTGGAAAGTCGCTTTTATAAAAACAATCCCAAAACCGAATAAAAATAAGTATAACCATATCGCATCTTACCGGCCCATAGGACTAATTAATGTTTTTGGCAAGATTTACGAAAAACTTATTGCCAAGCGACTTACTTTCTTCATGACACAAAACGTGACTTGCAGTGAACATCAATACGGCTTCAGAGAGCAAAAGTCGACGACAGATGCGCTACACAGGGCCATTCAGGTCATGAAGGAAGCCAAGGAGAAGAAACAACTGGTGCTGGCCATCTCTTTGGACATCGAAGGCGCCTTTGACCATGCCTGGTGGCCAGCACTACTAAATAAACTGCGCGACATCAACTGTCCGAACAATCTATATAACACGATCCGCAGTTATCTAAGCGACAGAAAGATTATTCTTAATTATGCAAGTGCAACCGCTTCTAAAGTTCAATCCAGAGGATGTGTCCAGGGGTCGGTACTTGGACCCATCTTCTGGAATGGCAGCATCGACTCCTTACTCAAAATCAACTTGCCCCATGGTAATTATATCCAAGCTTACGCCGATGATGTTCTGCTAATATGCACCGCAAACAACATTGCTGAGCTCGAGCGTAATACTAACATCATCTTGGATAAAATTTATCAATGGGGCATTACAAATAAATTGAGGTTTGGGCCACAAAAGACCCAAATGATTGCACCCACACCGAAGGCCAAAGCGGCCAAAATAATTATGAATGGAGTTAGAATACAGACACAAGACCAATTCAAGTTGCTCGGGGTTATTGTGGACCAAAATTTCAGGTTCATAAAACACTGCCAACACATAATCAAAAAGGCCCAGGAAATCTACAAAAAACTATGTATATACGTAAGACCGACCTGGGGCATACAGGCTGAAAACGTGTGTACCATATATCGGCAAGTTATCGAGCCCATCGTTACATATGCTGCCGAAATATGGAATAACGCACTCAACTATAAGATAGTTAACAACCTACTACTTAGTTTCCAGCGAGGGTTTGCCATCAAAATCATTAGAGGCTTTAGAACAGTCCCCACAATTGCCTCAATAGCGCTCGCTGGACTCACACCACTACCACTCAAGGTAAAAGAGATTGCGTCGATTGAGATGGTGAAGCGCCACCTAGTCACCGAATACCTCCCCACGGATGTCAAATACGACAAACGCATACGAGTATCAGAACTCCTTCATCCAGCAAGCAGAATGGACCTAGAAATACCGGAAGTGTATACACAAGACGATCTCAACAATCACTATGAAGACCCAGGTATGCACTTCGTATACACCGATGGGAGTAAGCACGACGGGCTCGTCGGTGCAGCCTATGTAATTGATTACCCTGATGGTAGAAGTAATACGACAAAACTGAAACTACACAGAAGCTGCACCGTATTCCAGGCGGAATGTCTAGCCCTGGAACGAGCCTGCCAAGACTGCTATAGGCAGAAATTAACACAAGTCACCATTTTCTCGGACTCCAAAGCTGCACTAACCGAACTATCCAATAGAAGTAGCACTAATAGAAACATCAACAAAATTCATAAAATACTACACAACATCAAGGAGTCCGGGGAAATGGTGATCAATTTCTGCTGGATTAAAGCGCATGCTGGGCTAGCTGGAAATGAGAGGGCAGATCTTGCTGCCAAGCATGCAGCTACTCTCCATAAACGCTCTGATTA
Organism: Thaumatotibia leucotreta; assembly: GCA_025490895.1. Taxonomy (NCBI): domain Eukaryota; kingdom Metazoa; phylum Arthropoda; class Insecta; order Lepidoptera; family Tortricidae; genus Thaumatotibia; species Thaumatotibia leucotreta. The sequence continues at coordinate 4,401 of JALPQI010004235.1, forward strand.
TGAATTGTTTCCACTCTCCTTCCATAAACTAAGCATTAAAAAGCAAATATACACTGAACACAATACAATATATAGCAATAGTGCGACAGGTAAACACCTCAAACAGTGGTTACCATCATTGGATGATATTCAGTTTCTAAGATCACACACCAAAATAACGTTCCAGCTAACTCAAATACTTACCGGCCATGGATACCACAGGGCGTACCTAAAAAGATTTCATATCACTGACAACAACACCTGTCCATGTGACCGCCAGACCATACAAACTATAAACCATTTACTCACCGAATGTCCAAGATTCCTGTACGCACGAACCAGCCATGAAACTATCTGCAACATACACAATAAAAACCCATTTAAAATCAGTGAACTTATCGAAAGAGAAGAAACGTTAAACTCATTTATCACTTACACTGAATACGTAATCAACAAACTTAAAGATTTTAATAAAAACTAAAAATGACACATATGTATATATAAATTATATTTTAACACTCAAAAATCATAATCACCATTATTATAACATCTAATCATCCCTGCACACTAGCAGTGACAAATTGGGATAAACGGTTTACTCGGCCGCCCGTACAAATAGCGGGGACCAGTAACCAAAACGATAAAACAGTTACCCACTCATAAACTTACCAGCTAATTTATAGCTATCTTCAAACAAATGAAAGGCCAACCGGCCGCCCGTATTTCTAGCGAGGACCGGTTGAGCCACTTCTACGACTCAACAATTAAAAAAAAAAAAAAAAAAAAAAAAAAACCTAACCTAACCTAACCTAACCTAACCTAACCTAACCTAACTCAGACCTAACCTAACTCAGACCTAACCTAACTCAGACCTAACCTAACTCAGACCTAACCTAACTCAGACCTAACCTAACTCAGACCTAACCTAACTCAGACCTAACCTAACTCAGACCTAACCTAACTCAGACCTAACCTAACTCAGACCTAACCTAACTCAGACCTACCTAACTCAGACCTAACCTAACTCAGACCTAACCTACTCAGACCTAACCTAACTCAGACCTAACCTAACTCAGACCTAACCTAACTCAGACCTAACCTAACTCACACCTAACCTAACTCACAACTAACCTAACTCAGACCTAACCTAAACTCAGACCTAACCTAACTCAGACCTTTTTTTTTTTTTTTTTTTTTTCACGGAGTGGAGGAAAGCATTTACGCATCCCCCCCTGGTCGCGGGTAGACCGTGCAATGGGGGGGTAGGGGGGACTCGCCGCTCTCGGGTCCCTCTCCTGCGAGAGGGGGAGAGCCTAGCCCTACCCACTAGAACTCCACTCCGGCGTTTCTCCCTCTGAGCCGTTTTCGAAGGCGCCATGGGATCGCGAACATGTCACCATGACGCCCTCGGCGGTGCGCGCCCCCGGCCAAGTGCCAGGGCACCCGCACTAAGGAGGACGAGACCGAAACGCTTGGTCTCGCCCCCGACAACGTCGTGTGTGGGGCCGTGCAATGCGGGTCCCGTACCCGCTGGCCCCACTAGGGGTCTAGGCGTAGAAAATTTCTTCGCCTTCGACCCCGTTGTCTGCGTCGCATGGGCGGGGCATCTGGTGCCGCCTCGCGCTCGCGCTCCGCCGCCTCCTTCTGCAGCATCACTCGTTCGCAGAAGGAGGCTACCGCCTCCCAGTTCCTCTCGCTGCTCAGCATCGATGTGACGATGGCGTGCAGCGAGAGGTCCCTCAGCCCCGTGTCGGCAACGAGAGCCGTTCTTTCGACGACCCAGCGATTGCACTCTTCTAGAGTGTGCTGGGCCGTGTCTTCCGGCGCTCCGCATTCTGGGCACTCAGGCCCCGGCTCCCTCCCAATCCTGTGCAGGTATTGTCCAAAGCATCCATGCCCGGACAACACCTGCGTCATGCGGTAGGTCAGGGTCCCCTTTCTCCTGACCACCCACTTATCCATGCTTGGGAGGATAGCCGCTATGGTTCGAAGACCATAAAGGCTATCCTCCAAGGCATCCCTCCACTTCTCTTGCAGGCGCTCTGCCGCTGCCCGCGCCATCCTCTCCCCTTCCTCTGGGTCGGGAGGCTCATTTGCCCTCCTTGCCTCAGCCCTCCACCGGTATCTTTCCGCCAGCACCTCGGCGTCCAGCTCACACGGCGGGGTGCCGGCCAAAAGACACACTGCGGCATAGGCCGTGGTGCGGTAGGCCCTCGCCATCCTTTGCGCCACCACCTTCTGCGGGCGACGGAGCATGCGCTTAGCACGCTCCTTTAACCGGTCTGCCCACACGGGTGCTCCATAGAGAGCCATGCTTCGAACTACCCCCGCATATAAACGCCTGCCTGCATGGGGCGTTCGGGCCTCTCAGATTCGGCAGCAGGCGACTCAGTGCCGAAGCAGCACCAACGAGACGGGGCGCTAATTTAGCGAAGTGTTCTTCGAAGTTCCATCCTCTGTGCAGGACGAGGCCCAAGTACTTAATGTGGGCCCCGACATGGATGGCTTCGCCCTCGACACCTAACTCAGACCTAACCTAACTCCGATCCTTACCTAACCAGTATAATCGCCAAATGGTTTTGTCTTTTGTGAGAAAATCTTAACAGCACGATCTACAAATTGTGACGTGAGTGTATAGCGCCATCTACCGGTCATTTTGGTAATTTCGTTTTTGATTCAGTTACGAGAATGTCATCTTGTCCGATAAAAGTAGATTAAGTAGATTCGATAAACCAATTTCGATGTAATCATATAAGTAATGTGTGCTGTGACAATAATGTGTACAGTTTAAATCGACGCAAATTTGAATTTTTTTTTTTTATTCGGAATCGTCAAACCTTTACAGGAATCGGAATGTTAAACCGAAAATGCCATCTCATTTTTTACAAGTCATGCAATTGGTAGAAACAGGACCTGACGCAAATTGTTAATGTATTAATTTGTTTCTATTATCTAAGTGTCGATGCGCTCATTATAACTATGTTAGGTATCTAACTAGACAAAACGTAACCATATAGGTATTGTATATGTATATATGCGTACTTATACAAGTTATATTTGAATAATTATGTAATTAATTACAAAACGTATCTGTTTAGCTTTGCTACGCACCGGCCGGAAGTCTTCTGCTAGCCGCGCGCCTATCTCGCTGTGACAATTTGTTTTTTGTATATTCCCAAATACATGTTTCTATTGAAACCTTGGCTTTCCTTCTTGTGAATCCCATACAGCCAACAGCTTCACTGACATACTAAAAAAAAAGAGCGTCAATCGACCATTTATCGTTGGAAGTAGAATTTGTTTTTGAAAGGTTAAATACCATATAGGTAGCCCGTTTGCTATTCCACTAAAAGCCTTATTTTATTTACCTATTGTCCTTTCCTTTTGTTCTTAATACCTTTAGATAAAAAAACCTTTTGCCTTCGGCTTTTCACGGATTTTTCAATATTCATTGCTCTGTAGGTAATTCAGACAGACAGGTTAATGCGGAAGTTTTTGTGAAAACACGAAGGAAAAAGATATTGCACTACATCCTTTATAAACGCCATAGTGTGTTACCATGACTCAGGCTTTTACGAAAATGGGTAATAATACGCATTACTAGCAGTCGTTTTAAAGTATTAACATTGGACAAATAATTAAATTAACCGTATAATTAATGTTATTTAGTCCGAACGGTCAATGTAACGCGAGTACGCTTAGTTGTCAAAAGTGCGAATTCAGCTTCTCAATTAACTTTTCTTAGAAAGTTAATTACCTTTTAAATTAGCATTTTGAATCGAATCGTGTTCACGGTTTGGTTAAAAATTTGAATCGCATTCCTTGGTTTCAATAAAAGCCAGTATCATGTTAACACACTGTATAAATTTCATTGTCATTGTTATTATTAACAAAAATATCTAAATTACCCACACACTATTTGGCACTAAAACATATTTAGTAGCAGGTGACGCGATCTACGGCGCTAACCAGTGCTCATGAATGCACGCCGCGCGGCGAGTGTTGGCGCCTCGCCAGCCGCTGCCGCCGCACGCCACACGCCACACGCCACGTGGCGCTCTGTGGCAACCGCGCGCCAGTTCTACACCGCAGCCGAGCCGTGCGAGGTTGGCACGCTCCCCTTCAGTCCACTTTGATTTTAATAACTAACCCCGTGAAACCCGTGTTATTTGCGCTTTAAGTCATTGTATAGCTGTCCCAAGTCCTAGCACTAAAACAATCTGGTGATTACACAATTTTAACATATTCTTTTATACCTTTCATACTCGTAGGTCATACGCGAATCATGCATGATATCTGTTAAGCACATCCATCAAAGGCAAAATAAGTTTTATCACTTGTTTCGACTACTCACTAACAGATGGCACAGGTAGTCCTGAATTTGATCAGGTGTTATTTTTCATAGAGAGAGAAAATAACTGGGAACATGCTGATATGATTTTTTTTTATATTTAAAGCAGAAGTGGAACCGTTTTTGATATTAGTTGTATTGGAATTTCCCTGAATTTTCCACCCAATCAAAAAAACATGGAACTTTAGTATTAAGCGACTCCGTAGATACTTGATTGAGTCATGTCATGATTAAAAAACTCGCATTATTTACCATACATTTTCGGTGTTTGTTTTTTAATGTCTTATAACTTTTTTTGTCTCTACGAACCAATGTAACAAATATTTTAATTTTCTCTTAGACTCGGTGATTAAATCTGGTAAATGCCAATACAACTTGATTGAAAAAAAAAGATTCTACCTTATTTTGAAAAAATAAATAAAAATAAAACAACACTTAAAATTTGTGTGATGCAAACACATTATTTTTTATGACGAAATTCCCCTGGCCGTTATTCATTGACTTCTCGCTAGCAGATGGCGCAGGTAGTTAAGTAATGATTTTGACAAATTTTGATTGAGTTTCGTAATTCCCAAACTCACCGTATTTATACTATCATAGAATATCACTGTTTATTTTATTATTTTTATTTTAATTTATTATGAAATACTATCTCACTTACAAAAGTTTTTTAGTATCAACTAGTACATACTAATTTATAGTAGCTTTAATTTTCGCTAGATGTCGTTTTTATTTGCGACGAACAAATTCAGTCAATTTACAATTCTAGGCAACATGAGGCTGTGTGTTTGTATGAACTCCACCTAGACAAACTGTGAAAAGTCTTTAATAATTATTGTTGTTATAATTAAAGCCACTGTGTTCATTTAGATCCTTAAAAAGATTTTTTGTCTGTGCCCTACACAGTACACACACTTTGGGTCACGGCTTACCCTTCTCACAAAGCCGTAAAGTTCATTTTTCGCAGATTAGGACAATTACTCTTACTGCTGCTACTTCGTGACTGCTGCTGCACAACTGATGGGTTTCAATGTTATGAGCTATGAGATATTGAAGTTGGGAATTGGGACCTGAAAAGTGGGTGACATAAAAACAACTACCTTATAAACAATCGATTTATTTTCGTCTCTATCAAAAGAAATTCGACTCATTTTCGATCACGTTATTTCGTCGTATAAACTAATATAGTTAAGTTATTATGTACAAAGTGGCGGAGCCGGACGGCCCACCGTCTACCGCGGCGGCGGAGCCGGGCGGCTTACTGCCTACCGCGGCGGCGGCGGCGGCGGCGACGGGCGACACACCGTCTACCGCGGCGGCGACGGGCGGCCCACCGTCTACCGCGGCGGCGGAGCCGGGATACCTACCGCCTACCGCGGCGGCGGCGGCGGCGGCGGGCGCGGCTTGGCGGTGGCGTACGCGATCTCAGAGAGGCGCACGTCGATGGGCGCGCGCTCGTCGTACAGCGTGGGCGCCTGCAGGATGATGCCCGCCGACCCCACCAGCACCGCCAGCGTGAAGATCCACAGGAACAGCCGGTCCAGCACCATCGCCACGTACTTCCAGTCCTCCTTCACCTGCGCACAGACGCGAGCGTTAGATTACACCACCTCAGCCCACACTCGGCGCGTCTATCGCTTCCCTACCCGCGTACACTCACCCTCGTGGCCTCCTCGTCCTTGCGCGTCTGGTCGGCGATGTAGTTGATGCCGTCGATGGCCTTGTGCAGCTCGGGGCAGCGGTGCCAGCGGCGCAGCGCGTCGCACAGCGCGGGCGCGTCATGCAGGCGGCAGGCGGCGGCGGGCGGCGGCGCGGGCGCGGGCGGCACCTCCCCCCCTCCCCCTCCCGCCGCCGCCGCCCCCGCCCCGCCGCGCCCGCACCAGCCCGCCTCGTGCTCCCACTGCACCGTCTCCATCGCGCTCGCCAGACCAGCGCTGCACACAAACAACCTTTATATGTCCGCCTTTCACTGCGAGCGCAGCGGACTCATTAATGGCACCCTTTCATGTTTATCGCTGGTGAAATGTTCGGATTCAGTTCACAAAAGTTAAAAGAAGCTATTAATTAGCTCCTCCGCTCGCGGTGGAAGGTGGAAATTATGATTGCCAATGATGATGCAAAAATGAAGTCTAAATGACATTTAAAGTAATTCAAGCTTTCGACATAATTACGAGACGAGTAAATTGCAAGCACAGGGTATACGTTACAACGTGTATTTTGACGAATTAGTTGACCATACCCGTAGATTGGATTTTTGACAGTGAATCGTGAGGTTTTTTCAGTAACTTTCGATTTTTGGTTCCAAGGCATACATAATATTGTATGTAAGAGTGGGATTTGGATTTTCAATTGAAATCATGAAAGAAGCCGTCTATAGTATGACAAGTTACGACCGCCTAGTTGTCATACCACGTCGCTACCATAGCAGGTGTTATACCAGGTGTAGGTATACAATCGCAGTACTCACAAGCGGGAGCGGTGCGGGTCGGGGCGGTAGTGCGGGCGGCGCATGACGAGCAGGCGCGGCAGCACGTGGATGAACACGCGGCGCACCCACGGCGCCATCGTGTGCGTCTGCGGCGACCGGAAGTGCACGTTCAGCACCACCACCGTCACGCATATACTGCAACACCACAACATGGTTCTACTACCACCAGTCTTAATGAAGCACTCACTGACTGCTGATTGACTCGGGCACAATTTATCCAACCAGCCTGTCACTAAAAAACGCCTACATCTTCTAAATTTGCTGCCTTTTTCTACTGACAGACTGATTGGTTTGGTTATAACAACCTATGTCCGGAGTAAATATTTCAGTGATTCAAAGAGTAAAAAGTGAAATAAACTAAAAAAAAGTTATTTGAGCAACAGGTCACATAGTAAATATAAATCACGCTCACCTAAAAGTATCCAGGATCATCGTGAAGAGCACGAACTTGCCCAGCAGCGGCACCACGAGCGACGTGGGCGGGATGATCTCCGCCAGCAGCAGGAAGAACACCGTCAGCGAGAGCAGGATGGAGATGGACAGCGACACCTTCTCGCCGCTGTCCGACGGCAGGTAGAACACCAGCACCGTCAGGAACGAGATGCCCATGCAGGGGATGATCAGGTTCACGGTGTAGAACAACGTCTTGCGCCGCATCGTGATGTTGAACGTGATGTCAAGGTACGGCTCGTCGCAACACGTGTAGAACTTCTCGTTTCTGAAACAGGCTGGGGGTTAGCGCGGGGAGGGAGGGACACACTACCATTATTATACATACAAAACAAATTTAGCTAATATCATACACATCGGATCTCTATAATAAATACTGGAACGACCTGGACACTTGCAGACAAACCAAAGCAGCCCTAGTAAATTTAAACTGCAAGCCCACGAAAACCCGACTACGATTCCCCAGACATAAACTGATTTAAATAATAGGATTAGGGTTACCTATTACATTACTATCAGTCTATCACGCAAAAAGGGGCAATGGATGTCGAGTTGCGGAAAACCCTCAGATAGGCACACTGAGTTGGCGCTAACCTGACGGCTGGCACCTCGAGGATATCCCACTCCACGGAGGTGTAGAACTCGGAGAGGTCGACGCCGAGCTCGACGACGTTGGTGCCGCGCGCCTCGTCGATGTGCCGCAGGTCCACCTGCATCACAACGCGGTCAGTACTGGCCTGATAGCCTCTCTTTGCCGTCCCCAAATTACGGTGCAACGACCGTCCCATCATCGTGGGATGCGATCCGGCTACAGCTGCAGTAGCGAAAACACGGGAGCAGCCACACATACTCCAGGAGCAGTATCGTTTGTATAATTATTCACTAGCCTGCTACCGCGAACACCGAAGTTCGCTGATTCCGGGGATTTTTTCTCTGTCACTCTCATGACCATTGAAGTGACAGAGACAAATCTCCGAAATTTGCGAACTTCAGTGTTCACGGTAGCAGGGATGGTCATAGATTGCCGGAGCACAGAATGAATAAGAGCTTCTGCGGTGACTGTCGGATAAATCCATTGTTGCGTATTGTATAACGCTGCCAGACCAATACGCATAAGTACCCGATTGTAGTTACAGTGACACAGGTAATAAGAATTGAAATAAAGGTGCGACCGCACAGCATTGGTGCGTTCGCACCTTTAATTGATATTAAGGCTTAATTAACGAATATTTGATGCCTAAACTTAAGAACATATATGCTTTGAGGGTGCGGGTGTGAAGTACCTGAAAGCCGTCGTAGGTCCAGGAGCCGAACTTCATGACGCAGGTCTGCTGGTCGAAGGGGAAGTACTCGACGTCGATCTCGCAGGAGGACTTGTAGATGGCGGGCGGGCGCCACTCCACGCGGCCCGTGTAGTTCAGCGTCGCCTTCGTCGCCAGCGTCACCTCGAAGTTGCCGTCGGCGCTGGAACAACAAAAATGTATATACATAATATATGTTACTTCGAAGAAAATATTTATGAAGGTAGTAAATGATTCTTTAGATTTAAGTTCAATCCAATTCGTTATATTTCTGTTTTCTTATGCATTGCATACTTTCGTTGACAGTGAAAGAGTTGAGCGTCGTTTATCATACAAGCACCTCACTTGTCGACGTAATGTCATGGAAAGCGTTAATTGATTGATGATGGACTGCAGCATTATCATAGTGGACTCACTCCTGGAATTGCCAATCTACTTACCCGGCATTACCTCCTAAGACGTACATTATTGTCTAGAAGAGAGGTCTTTGACCAGCAGTGCACTGCAATAGGCTGATGTTGTGATGTGTCTTATGCCAGGCCTCAATTTCACCGCGTTGACAAGTTAGTGGTTCTCCAATCGGGGGCGTCTATAGGCTACAATTACCGCTGAGAAAATCCGAAAGAATTGGTAATCGTCTCTCGTTGTCGTAAAATGTCGGAAAATCCGAAAGAATTGGTAATCGTCGTTGGTAATTGCTCTCGTTACAGTCTTGTGAATTTACCCCGCTTCACATCGGACGGTCCGTGTGCTTGTTTGCTACCAACATAAAATGTAGTGCAGGAACTTTAATAAACCAGCAGTAAATAACTAGTTTTTTGCGAAACAAAATTACAATTGTCACAAAAAACACGACAATTGTAGCGAAATTCCGACATATTTAAGCCGAACCTAATGTCAAGATTTAATGAAAATTCTACTAAACCTTACGACAATTGTCACGTGTTTCGGAAAATAAAATGTAGTTTATTAACGATACAATAACGTAGTAATAATCTTATGTTGGTGGCAAATAAGCACATGGACCGTCCGATAGTAAGCGGTAACCGTAGCCTACAGAGCCCTGTGACGTTAGTAATAGTGATATTTAACAATTGTCACACTTCTAATCATGGTGAAATAGGCCACTGATGGATAGCTTTACGGAATTGATATGGTAAACAGTGGTCCAACACACAGCACAGGCGGCAAAAGCTGCAGTTTGCTAGCAGTATGGTTGAACAGGTACTGACTTGTTGTAGAGCACGATGTCGGGGCGCCAGATGTGGTCGGAGGGCACGTGCAGCATCTCCACGCCGCCGTACTCGCGCGGCTCCCACGACAGCTTGTAGTCGTACCAACTCTGACAACAACCACCAATCTGTTAACTGCGCTCCTCTCCTCATCGTCACACATCCAACCTACAAACTAGGTTAATACAGTCTCGTCTAAAAATATTACACACTTGTGTATTATAAAAGAGAGAGAAGAAAATATGTTCAGGAGAATCAGGAGTATGGGCGTTTGTGCACTACAATGACTTTTACCGTCCGGTAGTCCGGTTTTTTACGGTCCGATATGCCACTCCATTAAATGTTTATAGTAGCTTGTGCACTATGCGTAATTTTACTGTCCGACATTTTACTTTTCCCCATTCCGGACAGTATTTTTCCGATCCGAGATGACAGCTATGAAAAACGTGTTAATGCTTGTGCACTGCGTCCGGAATTGCACTGACTTTTACCGTCCCCGATAGTCCGATTTTACAAGCCAATCATCCGTTTTTTTCATGCTACTATGCCGCACCTCCAAGTAAAAAGACGGACAAGTGCACAAGCCAATCATCCGTTTTTTTCATGCCATATCGGACCATGAAAACTCAGTCTGCCGGACAGTAAAAGTCATTGTAGTGCACAAACACCCTATGTTTTATGAATCGATGTGTTTTTATATTAAAAGTTAGTGTTTAAGGGTCCCAAAATGAACACTGCGACTTTATCACATCACAATAAAATATATTTACAATAACGTACTGTACACTTGAATCCGAGGTCGACCGAACAAACATTCTCACCCGTTATGAGTACATTGAAAACAACTTCTGTTACCCAGTTTGTTAAAGGTAACAACGACATCTTGCGACAAATTATGTTACTAATATTTCAAAATAACGTTTTTACATGGTAGCGAATTTACACATTATAATAACTGAATATAATTTGGTATTTTTAGAAACATTTTGGTGATATTTTAAACATTAGGAATTACAATCAAAATTTAGGATAATAATGACTGCTAACCCCATCTGTTCGCGAGTAGTTGGAATCACTTGAATAAAATATTATTTTGCCCTTTATATTTTACATGAACTATTAACGCTTTAACAGTTAGAAAAACTGGGCTCACCTGTTCCACCCATAGATTCGTTGTCATGATCTGGTTCTTGAGATTCTGCAACAAACGAACGCGAGTGTGAGTACGTGTTCAAATGACAGGTCTACCGCGAAGGTGGAAGTTCACAATTCTGTCACAGTGATGACGCTTTTGCTGAAGTGTCAGAGGCAAAAGCTCGAAATTTACGAATTTCGATATTCGCGTAGGCCAGAGCTGACAGGTGACAGGCGTCACTCACCACGTCGATAAGCTGGCTGAGCTTGAGCTTAATGCGGACGGCGAGCGCGTCGCTGACGTTGAGCACGGGCCGCACCAGCTTGTTGTAGTTGCTGAGCAGGTCGTCGTACAGCCGCTTGGCGTCGGGGTTGCCGGCGCAGCCTGCAACAATGACGCGAGTGAGAGAGCCGGCCGGGGACAGAGTGGGGGAGGTAAGGCGGTGGAGGCAGCAGGCGACACGCACACTCACCGGCCAGCAGCAGCGCCAGCAGCAGCAGGGGGCGGGCGGGCGCGGCGCGGGGGGCGCGGGCGCGCATGGCGGCGCGCGCATGGCGTCAGCGCATCGCCGCGCACGCCGCGAGCCCGCTGCAACAACACAAACACCAATCAGGGGCGTTACCATGACGTACTTATGCGACTCAGTTTAGGTCGAGAGAAAGGGATAATGCTATACGAGTCGTATATCTCTGTCCCTTTCCCTGAACCTAAACTGAATCCCATTAGTACGTCATGGTAACCCCCCAGGGCTAATTTCAGCTACCGTTACCAGAATGCGTAGCCAACTTGTCAATCGCTAAAGCTCGATAGCATATCATAGTTTTCTCTTCCTAATTAGTGACACAAGGACAGTTGACATTTTGGCAATGCACCCTGGCCGGGCTGGCATTTCATTTTCACAAGCTAGACATCAGAGGAAATGTATACAAAATGTGGGATGACTCGAGTCCGGCCAGGTACGGTTTAATGTATTTCTTAGAAAGAAGTTACAAAATAGGTGTCTTCGGGTTTGTTTTGTCTTCGTTTAGTATGGAAAGCATGACAGCGACCGCGCAAGCTGGCCGGTGAATCGGCTGACCACGTACTTCGAAATATATTTTTTGTTCGGGTTCCTCACCTACATTTACGTGTAGGATGAATATTTGAAATACTATTTTAATACTGAAATCCTACAGTGTGTGGTAGCATCAGTGTGTATTGATCTATACTCAAACTCGATACAGTGACTGTACGAAGATTCGAATTTGTATCAAATATGCGACTGGACTTACTTTTACAATTGGCCTTTCATAAATCAGATATAATAAGGGTTCGGTTTGTCGACATGGAAATTATCTGCGTTTTAAAGAGCGACCTTTAGGGCAGAGGTAGGAGGCAAATATGAAATATCTCGAGTTGTGCAAGTTGCCGTGAGATGGCGCGGCGCGGGCGCCGGGCATGGCGGGCGTGCCGCGCGGGCGAAGTGCGGGACATTCACGGCGCCGGCGCTGATTCAAGCCGACTCGCATTCTCGCATGTTATGCGCCCTGCCCAGGTAAAACATTTACGGAAACAACCGCTTCGCGCATGAGGTTCACATTTCTCTGCCCGCAGTTTTGACCAACACGGAACCCTACACTGAGCATTACCGGACATGCTCTTGGCCGGATGAAAATATTATAATATCGTTCTCGTAGGATTAACCTCCAGAAACATTAATGAATTAATGATAGGTATAAAGGTGCGACCAGACCGCAGCTTAAAATACGCTGACGCTGTGACGCGTCGTATGCGTACCGTTTTTGACGCATGCTCCACACACCGCTGCTTAAAATACGCTGACGCACCGTAAATTGATCTGCGTAAAAACGCAAGAAATATTACACGGAGATCTTATGGGAGACACCACACCGGTGACGTAAAAGACGCAACTGATTCGTAAATGCAGCGTTTTTTACGCCAAGATTTGCGAATCGGGGTTTCTCGGTTATTGTCGGTAACACTTCGTTTTTCACAAAGAGATTATCAGATTCTAGACATACCTTTTAAAAAAGGAAATCATTAAACCGACCATTCAAAAATACTGATTAGCACATCAAATAATCTGATGCAAAAAAAGACAAAAACTTGTTTTGGTTTACTCAAATTTGAATGATTAGTTGTGAAAATCTGGTATTCTTATGTTTTTTTTAAATATACACATACATACATTCATACTCACGCCTGTATTCCCAATAGGGGTCAGATCACACGAAACTAATAAATTCCATGTGCCACTTTTAGCAAATTTTAGGGCTTTTTCCTTAGTCAGACTTCTACGATAGGTACCCACGGGTGGAAAGGGGTGGAAACATTCTTAAGCCGGCACCACACGGCAATTTTTTTTTAATACAGTCCTTTAAATATGTCTTGATATTAATAATAATTTTAATATGTAACGACCCCACGGACCCGAGTGCTCCCGAGAGTCGGTCAGGGTCCCCGCCTCCGGCGTGTCTTCGTCGGTCGGAGTGGAGCCCCAAGGGGACCCGTAGGACTCTCAGCTCTGGCTTGCCTTAACTGGCCGTCCAGAGAGGAGTCGTCAGAGCTATACGCTCCAGGGGTGGAAGTGTAAATTTGCGTAAGTCGCGAGTTGGTGCAGCGGCCGTCAAGCCACTGCGCAGAAAGCGGTGTACACCTCTCTACACTCCTGAGCCGCCTACACCGGTGTTGCCCCTGGCTGTCTCTTGTGACGGCATTTACGGGGGCCCATCTAGTCGGCGGCAAGTCACCGCCTGCCTCGATAGCAAAGAGAAATCATTGTTATGGCAGGTGTCCGGACCTCTTTTCTATAGTTCCATCTCTTATCCATCCAACCTTCATCACCATAACCCACTAGTCTTTTCCATATAATCTCCAATAGCCTCTATATGCCTGCTGGGACCGGTTCACGGATATCTATTTTTGTGCCCGTGAATGGGTTGCAGCAGGTGTAAAACACAGCAAATTTCTCCAAAGGGCCTCTACGTGTTGGATCTGTATCCCCGCGCAAGCCTATCAAAAGACCGGGATTTATAGGCCCGTGATCAAAGAGAGATTTTAATATTATACATCTTCGATTTCATATAATTCGCTAATTATGTTCCACTACGGTGTTACTATTGATACAATGATGATAAACAAATAAGTCGATTCTACTTCAATGATATATAAGTAAAGATACGTTATACTCTAACAAAATGAGTGAAATAAATACTTCACAGCGTACACCTACAATTTATTGACAGTTGACATACATCTATGTTCATACTTCAAAATGCGTAAAAGAGATGGAAAAATACATATACTCGTATTTAATAAATAAAAAAGAGACAACTAGCATTTGACAATCGCGCGTGCATTCTTTTATTGATAAACATTGTTTTATCTTTGTTACTCTCGATCTCAAACAGCATAAGCTTGTCTTTTTCTCTAAGTCAGTCAAAAACGTCAAAATGGCGTCCTATTTATTTTCAATAAATAATAAAATTGAAAAAAATATATAAGTCAGTTTAATTGCGCATGATGTGTGATGCTAAGGGCATTTTTGCATTTTATTTCGTGGTTTGCACTATTGTATAACATAAAATGACATTTTAGGGCGCAGTTCATGTGATTTGCGAGAACTCGGCAGTGGTACACACCTCTCGGTGGTCTGGGTAGGACTAAGAGCGATTGTTAGAATTATCACAATCTGAGCGCTTCAATTTTAGAGCCGGTGTAACATATCTTTACTTATTATATCATTGTTCTACTTACGAAACTTCTTAGGTCTACTATTAACTAATGTCTTCGTGGTGAATGATTGACATTTTTATTTTTTCCCAATAACTGTTAGGTGAACAAAAAAGTATTAATGGACAGTAAGCTTACTTTAGAAAACTGACACCAAAAAGTCGGGTCAAGTCGAAAGTCGAAAGGATTGTACTTAAGGATGTTGTATATGTACGATACATTTTTAAGCTGAATTTTTTTCTACAACTTCAAGGAAAATACACTATTCAATAGACCGACGGAACCTTAAAACATATAGGTATATACATAATGGAAAATTATTAATATTACCGAGGTATTATTAGCTAACATTTATTTCTCATACCTTACAAATAATGTACTTCATATTTGAAAATAAATCATCAAACTAAAGGAAAATTCACTAGCAGTATCTTTCAGGCTTTTGAAAAAGAATCCGCTTCGGAGTATGAAAATTTTAAAATGAAAAAATGTTACTTATTACACTTTTACGAATACTCAGAAAAGTTAAATAATTTAAAAATAACCAACCTGTTATTCTCATCAGCTTCTAATGCTAAAGCTTCTTCCTCATCGGATGACATACACATGTTGCTGTGATGGTTGCAGTTGATCATCTACTTAATATGTCATTTAGGTATTTGAAGCATGATTTTGACGCAGTGTATTTTAAGCTCCGGTTTGGAAGGTTTGCGTCAAAAAAGATTCACGTGAAGCACGTCACTGCGATTTCGTACCGTCAGCGTATTTTAAGCAGCGGTTTGGGGGAGCATGCGTCAAAAACGGTACGCATACGACGCGTCACTGCGATTTCGTATCGTGACCGTTTTTTAAGCTGCGGTGTGGTCGCACCTTAACTAAGTATTCTAAACTAAAATTGTATGTTGACAATGACAAACAACACGCTACATTCACATTCTACGTGGGCCACGGAGTAGGTTGAGTATTTAATGATATCTGAGCAAAAACTTTTTTTTCAACCTATTTTTTTTTACCTTACCATGATCATCACAATTTTTGTTACAACCTGTATAAATTTTAACTATTTGTTTTCAAACTTGTTTTTTTTTATGAAGCCGGTCAAGCAAGCCACAAACATCCACAGAAAATGTTTTTATTTCGTATTTTTTCTTAATCCGATCAAAGTACGATACGAATACGATGGTGAATTGGTCAATCACGAAGGTAAAAATGGTCCCTTCAATAGATTACCACTATTTTAGTTACATCCTGTAACAAACCATTTTACGTAAGTTTCAAACTATTAACACTCTATACAAAAAAATAAAACCTTTATATTTTGAAAATCGTCCTATACTTTCCCTATATTACATTGGACTCGGGTACTATATGTCACGCGCTCCCACTGGCTTACCATAATGGAATTACTTTTAATTTTAAAGTACCTTTCGTGGCTTAACATTATTATTGTAAAGAAGATGGTTACATTACAATGTTAAATAATCAAAATATCTTAAAGCATTATTTAGAAGTAGGCACAACACAACAAAACTTCAGAACGTTTGTTAAGGAAGTATTTTCTTTTAATCTGCGTTTTGTTTCCGGCTTGCATTCGATAAGAAACTGGAGGAGGTTTTCACTTCCGTCGGTTGTTCTATTTTCGTTCGGCCCTTCATTATCAACGATATTTGCTCCCTCGGAGCGGACACTCCGGCGACACCCGGCGTGCGGCCGGGACCGGTTTACAGCGGCCAGAGAGGAAAGCGAAGGAAGTGCCGGCCTTTTAATTCGAGTTCTATTTCCTAAAATATATTTGTTGTATGCGTTTGTGGCACTTAATAATTTAGTCGGCGCTGTTTTAATCAGGCACTTCTGCACTGCACTTCCAATACCAAAATATTCAGGAATAAAATCATTAAGTCCAGAAAGTAGCGAAATTTGCAGATGGTTCCCGCTAAACACCTCGGCTGCAAGAACCGCCGCGCCGGGTCGCCACGCGCGCCGCGGCTGCTCAATGTAAATGTAATTACATTTCGTGTTTGATTTCATTACTGAAGCATGAAATCAAATTTGTTCAAGCTACCATTAATTACGTAATTAACGAGTATTTTCCTGTAAGTACCATTTAAATTACTGTCTGTATATACGATAACGTTTCTATCGCTATGAACAGCTTTTATAAATTTGAATTATGTGCTGGAGATATGCATGATACTGTACGAGTATCGTTGGTAGGTAAGTCATTAAGTCTGCAAGGACTGTATAACGTTATACCTCAACTCTCACATCGATTTAATCAAAACCAAAAGTAGATACATTTTGTTACTAATTGGATTACTGAAGCACGAAATCAAATTTGTTGGAGTTGTTTAATAACGTAATTACAGAGTTCGTCTGTATTTCTGTAGGTGGCATTCTGTTTAAATACACTGTCGTTAGAAAAAGAGTTAATCTATTTGCTTCAAAGGAGTTTCTACACTTGAAGCAATTAAAAAGAATTCGTTATTAGCTGAGTTCTGAGAAGTTTTGTAATAATCTGATTTCAAAGAAAGTACCTCAGCTTATCTATGATTTATCCACCTACCTACATTTAATATAGCATTAGAAAATCGAAAAGTGCTTTACACTTTAACCCTGCGTATATGTCTAAACACTGATCAGTGACGAGAAAACTATTAGAAAATATATTCGCCATACACGAGGGGATAATTGATTGTTGCATTAGATTATTTAGGACTCGTGTTGGGACCGTGTTGGGACCATGTTGGGACCATGTTGGGACCATGTAACGCTCAAGTTAATTTTCTTACCGGCATTGTTGTTTTTTCCATTGTCAATTTAATTTGTCATTATTTCTTACTTATTATACACACTCTTTATAGACTACTGTCTATACACCAGTACACGTGTTTCATTGAGCGCTAGAAGGATATACCTAAATATAAAAAACATAAAGATTTCTAGAAAAACATTTCATTATTCGTTTTATGGGGGGTCTGTTTGTGGTAACAGATTGTATTATTCTATTCTAATCTAACATAATGCATGCCTTTTTCCTACTAACAATAGTAAATGAGTGACGATAATTATGTAACTAATCAATTATTAGATAAGTAAGAACTGTGCGCAGCGCCATTAAACTTGTTAGTTTAGTTTGGCGCATTAAATGTTTCTGTTAAATTGTGAAATTGATTTTATTAATAAATAAATAATTATAATATACTATGCGCCCAACAAAATATATTAGCAATCGTTTTAAAAATCAATAACTTAGTGGTAGAGTGTAATTCTGCCGCGTCAGCGGCGGCGGCGCGTTACAGTTCATAAAACTTGTCTTCGAGTTGGACATTTAAATGGATGCAGGTACTCTACTACCCGGATGCTGCCAACTTTTGCGATTGCATCTTGACCTCGGCTCACGAGGTGATCGCTACACGGGGTTGCAATTCCTGCTCGAATTGTAGGCAGAGCACGAGCAAAGTCAAACGCTGACTTATTACCAGACATAGAAGTTCCGGTGGCAATATCGTTAATTAACTACGGACTTGCATCCGCTGTAGTAGCTACATACCAGATAAATCACTACGAGTAAGTAGATACTATCTACTCATCTACGTCCTAATATTTCTGACTATAAAATATCTACCTATGTATGTAGATACTACATAATATTTCCTAGCCTAAAGCAAATTAATATCACGAATCCTGTGACCCGGGAGTGTTTTATTCTCATGAAAGTGATATCCCGCGAGAGAGCAGCGGCGCAGGAAACATGATTAAATGATCGAGGCGCGAGGTGGCGAGCGGCTGACAGAGACCATCCCCATTGCTTCCGGACTGTATTCAAATAAGTAAAGCATTCCATTGCAGTGGGTCGCTACAACATATAACAACTTTGCTACAAACAAGGCGATATATATGCTGTATAATCAACCTCGTAATTACCGACGTGGTTAGATACAGATAGAGAGCTTCCAATGTATAATTTGTATTGTACTTATCAATTGGTAGAGTGTAGCAACAATTTCTTAAAAGTGCAATACTCTAAAAGTTTGTACATTTGGACCACGTCTTCGATTTTGATAAAAAATGGTAGAGTCAATGATGCTGAGCACGATCCACCACATTCCACAAAAAGTCCCAGGAAGTTTGAATGAAAGTTTATTTTTTTGTTACCAGATTCCGATACATTTTCGGTAAAACAGGAATGTTTCATAAAAACATTTTGGGAAATGTGGTTGATTTTTCTCAACGTCATCGACTCTACCAGCTTACCAATTTTTATCAAAATCTAAGACGTGGTCAAAATGTGCTAACTTTTTGAGAAATGCTCAAAAATAAAATGTTTTTAAATTTAGTTTGCCTATTCATTTCAATTTCAATAAGTACTTCTATAATTTGCAATAACTTTCCAATTATGTTAAGGATATAACAACTATATCAAGCAATTGATCGTCGAACTACATCTACTTGGAGTTTGAAGTATAATCGCGATTATCACAATATGTAATGTAGGAACGTTATTCGAGAGTTACGATTACTTCAATGTGCATAATTATAAGTATTTTAATATAATGTGAATGCAACTATAGATTGCACAATATATATCGCAGTAGCCAGCATTCACAACACAGGCCTCATGGGTACGGCTAAAGTTGATAAGTAATAAATAATAAATATTACACAAATCGACCTAGTCCTACGGTAAGCCCAATATGTATTTAAGTATCTAGATATTATTTACGAGTATGTCGTCGCTAGACGCTAGACAGTCACGACCAAGGAAGAAATATTAGTGATAAATAAATACACAAATAATGCCCTCGCCATGATTCGAATCCGGAACCTCCAGCTTCGTAGGCAGGGTCACTAGTAGTGACCCAGTAGGTGGTGAGTCACTCACTACCAACTAGGCTACGGAGGCTGACAAATTATACGAGGGTAATAAAAATATGTAGTTACAATGTTAGATTGCCCCTCGTCAGTAGATAATTATTTTTACTTTAGGACTTTAATTTCGCCAAATTTTAATTCAAATTGTTCGGAATTAGTATTTTTAGTACGGGCTCCTATATGTATTCAATTATTTATTTAACCTTTATTGCACAGAAGAACCGCCGTGTGGCCGTTTGCCGTGTGGTGACGGCAGTAAGAATACATTTGTCACCACCCCAACTCCTCCTGCGGGTGTCGTAAGAGTCGACTAAGGGATTGAAGTGTCAGTAACCATTCTTTACTTTGATTGATGATGGGCAGCAGCGTCATCATAGTGGACACATTACTGCGATCGCCAATCCGCTTGCCCAGCGTGGCGATTATGGGCATTTACTTCCTAATGCGTCTATACGCAAAGAGAGGCCTACGTCCAGCGGTAGACTATCATAGGCTGATGAAGTGAAGTGAAGAAGCACAAAAGAAAAACTTGACGTACACAAGGCGGAGTTAATGCCATAAGGCATTCTCTACCAAATTAGTGATTAAAAAACAAAATACATAACGTGTGGCGAATATTATGAAAAAACATGATGATATTACAAGCTCACAAGAAAATCGCAATTTTCATCCACAGTAGAGCATTATGCTTTAAAATATTTTTTTCTTTGCCTCTTGGGTAGATGAATGGAGACAAAATAGCGACGAGTTGACAAATACAGCACTATGAAGGTATACATGTGATACGGCACCTATTATAAATTAAAAGATTATTTGATTGTGATACTGATTGAACTCATTAACGAGATAGAAAAACGTAAAAGAACTTCATATTTCCTCGAAGTAAATGTATGGAAAACTTCCCTTAATTTGTGTCGTATTAGTTTGCTACCGTAAGTTGACTACTAAGTAGGAAACTATTGATACTGGGTAAACATGGGTGTGATTGGCATCAAACAAAGATAATGAAAAATAAAATTTCACACTTTCATTCGAATTGGGAAATACATCCTTCCATTTGCGACTTTGTTTAAAGCCTGATCATATAAATCTTGGTTTATTTATGGATCAACTCAAATTGTTTTATTAAATCTCTTTGAGTTATGTTTTTTAAGTAGTAACACTACTATGTATATCATCATCATCATCATCAGCCTATGATAGTCCACTGCTGGACGTAGGCCTCTCCTATTAACTATGCGTATAGACGCATTAGGAGGTAACTAGGTAGGAGGAACTATGTACTCGTATATACATTTTACAAAGAAAAAAATAAAGTAATTGCCATCTAATTGTTTGGCAATAACAACTTTATCACGCATCCCGTGTGTATCCAGGATATATAATATGTAATATTTATTAATTTAAAATTGATGAATAGCGTCTTAAGAACACTTGCATGAGATCAGGTACCTCTCCTCATAGATCCTCTAATATTTCCACTTCTACATTTACGTATAATGTTAGTAATATAACAAAGAAGAATATGGAAACCTCGTTAATAAGCACAGATCGGACAAATGTGCGTCATTGTTCGCAATAATATGGACATGACTCCAAAGTTGATTAAATGAATAATTACACAAATAATTTCTTTAAATTTGATTTCGAGTGTTTAAGGTTAATGGTTATAAAGGTTTTCATGTTACTAGTGTCAAATTGGTAATTTTAGCTAGTCTTAGCATTGATAAGCGCACGTGGATCTTATTAGGAAAAAAAATCGCGGCGCACGAGAGGATAAGGCAAATATGAATATAACCAAAAGCACTTAAAGCAGCGTCAAAAAATATTGCACATTTAACCTGTCTTGTCCTTGAGGGATGAAATCGACTTTTATTATGTCCGAGAGGAATTATATTATTTTTTATGCAGGTAGGATTAGTTTGAAACGAACCTCTTTACAATTTTACATATTTAAAAGACGTAAAACGTTAAAGTATTTAAAGACGTGCTTACAGTAAAATTACTGGAATTGAAAACTCTTCTACTGCAGCGTTAATGTACCAGTCGTAACTATGGGTTACCTGTTTATTCAAATATTTTGCACTCACCAACCTATCCGCAAGTAATAAGAATATGGAAATTATAATATAGTTCTCAATGTTAAACATTGCTTGTGCTTTTTTCCGACATTTGTTTGGAACCATGTTACTAGTGTTTTGTTTTCGTGGCCCTAACGAATGCGAAAGTATCTAACCTAACGACGCAGGAAGGAATTTGTCATGTCAGGAAAGTGTGATTTTAAAAGTGTTGGTGGGTCGAGCCGCCGCGGGTCCCGGCTCGGCATTGATCCCGTGCTGGCGAGGCGCGGCCCGCAGCAGCAGGACAGTGCGTGCTAACGTGGTACAAAGTCGGCGCTCACTGGGAGGTCCTTGCCTGCAATTCCAAAGCTTCAATTCATGGTGCGATCACGTTAGAATGTTCACTACGCGCTGAGGGGCACAGAGTCGGAGGTCGCGGGCGGGCGCTGGCGCGGTCAGGCCGGCATGGCACGTGCGCGGACAGCGAGGGCGCGCCGACGACTGCCGCCCGCCGCCGCCGCCGCCGCCGTCCCGCCGCCGACCCGCGCCGCCGCCGCCGCCGCCGCCGCCCCCGCCCCGCGCCCGCACCGCCCCGGGCTGCGCGGCACGCCCGCCGCCGACTCACGTGGCCGCAGCACGCTCGCTGATAAGATAACATCGATCACCTTTTGAATACAAGCCGACACGTGCTACACGCAACTTTACCTCACCTCGGCTACCACTCGAGTGCTATCATCGGTTAATCTACTCATTGTATTCAATATTCAAGTTACTGAAAGTACTAAGACTTTTCGGCAAACATATTTATAAATATTAGGGAGGCAGCGAAATCATATCAAAGGACATGAAATATTTGATACGTCATTTTTTGATTGTTAAAATGGACAAATCGCATTAAATGCTGAGACCCAGGGATACAACTTTGATAAAAACGCAAATAAAGTAGGGAATTACCATACACAAATACGTAGTCATAATATCAAGAAACATGATTAATTTTCTCGATGGTACCCGTTTTGAATCTAAGTTAATTATAAAGTTTACCCGTCTTCGCTCTCGACTCGAGTGTAGGCGAAGTCGACCCTTCAACTTCATCCCGAGATCAAATCACTGCGAAGATTATATCTGATTTGAATGAATGTACAAATGTGATGACTTACGAATTTATAAGATAAATGATTCATTTTGAAAATTACTTGTTTTCTGCAATTAATTTATTATCGATCCCAGTCGATAAAATTTTGCGGCTATATCAGTGTAGGTAAAGCAGACAAACTTATAAAATGATAAAAAGAGACCTTCCCTTTGGTCAATTAAAGCTTCATATTCATAGACCACGCAGTGGCATAGTTTGTAGATAGCCTAGGATGTTCGTTTCGGAGAGCAAACGGCGGCGGCGGCGGTGTCAGCAGCTACAGCGTAACAATAGTAACACAGTGTAAAGAGTAACCTACTTGTATTTAGTATTTAAAAGTAACACATTTAAAAAGGGTGTGTGCCAACTGACTCATTTTGTTTCTGTGGATCCATTTTAAATATCGATTAGTTATTATAATTTGCTAATAACCTATTTCACGCACCATACATATTAAACACACATTAGGACAGCTTACAAGTACAGAGCCACAAAAACGTAATAATTGGCATTGTTCATTTATTTTTACCCCCCAATTTAATAATTTAACCTGAAAGAATAGGGTTGTTTAATATATGTCAAATAGAATATTTTTAAATTTAGAAACTCATTTTTTTATACTGGAAATAATAAAACCTGATACGATATTCCGGAAGTTGAATGTAGCGGCAGAATGAAACGAACACTAAAGCTAATAAACAACTGTCACTGATATGTCTGTCGTGTCACGTCATGTCAAAATCGACTTGTTTACTATTCTTATTCTTACAATAGTTATACTTATTATACATATTGTAAAAATTAGATATTTCAATAAATGGCATAACGTGTTTTATTTTTATTTTTTATTTTTATTTTATTTATTTGGGGCATCAACAGCAGTACATGAAAAATTTACAAAAACTGAACGTACAGTAAACAAAGCCAATAAAAGATGTCCACAAAAATACAATGAACATGCAATAACAAGATATAGCGTGCGCATTTATACTAACTAACATTATCAACATAAGTTTCAGTTATAAAGTTTGTATATTTCATCAGTTAATCTACATGAATATACGAGTATACTTACATCAAAGTATTCCCAATGAAATTACACAAGTACCTACGTAAACATTAAAACATACTTGACAGCTCGCGAAAAACTCACGAATTTAGTTGAATTCAACCATACAATTGTATTAATTATGAGTATACATATTATAAGTACTAATTGTGTATTGATGTATTTGATATTTGATTGAAGCTTTTCATTTTACAGTAATTCCAGTGTTTTTCTAATCAAAACAGATTGAAACCGCTTGATAATATTTATTTGTTTTCATCTGACAAACATGACTGACTGATTAATAGTGACGTAAAACCATAGAGACGAGCTTTAAATAATGTTTTACATATTTACCAACGGGGTAAAGTCAAAAAAAAGGTCATTCATATTTTTACAAAAATATAATCATAAATCGACTAAGCGATCGTTGATCTCAAAATGGTTTTCGAAATATGACTTTCCGAAAATTAATTTTAGATGTAAACTATAGTGATGTGAATGTGCACCGCCGCGGCCATTAGCCACACCATGAGCTGCCGCGTTATTACACTTATTACCGTCGACTTGCTTTCTATACAGCTTACTCGCACCAATGCGCGAGTACGAGCGAGATGGATAGAAAGTAAGTTGGCGTTAATATCGCGGCGGCAGCTCAGGGTAAGCACACTGGACGTGAGTCGTCAGCTCGAGGGGGCTCGATACAAGCGGCTTCAGCGCGTGGCGAGCGTGCCGCCGGCATACCAACTGTGTCCATCCGCGCTTATCAATACTACAACTTTACTTTGAACGTTTCTGAATACTATAACATTACTTTGAACGCTTATGAATACTACAATATTACTTTTAACATTACTACAACATTTTCGCACCATATTAAGCTAGTGTTGAGTTTCTGCATGTGTAGCTAGTTTTTCACTTTAGGATCGTAATCATTTACAATCATGGGCATTTAACATGACTAATACAGCATAGTTCAATAAATAATAAATCTGTTTTTTTTGTAGTTCTTGACAACGTATCTATTTATTTCGATGTAAATTCGTGTCATGTATATAACACGATTGATATTTTAAAATATTAAATTCGAAGGGTACATTTCTATCACAAAAGCTGTGCTATGTAGATGCGTTTACTGTCCACCGATCACATCCTCGCAGCGGCGTATCTCACGTCTGTCTGCTTCATATGCATACTATGCATAGGGGTCTTGGTCTGTGAAATGCCAAAACAAAATTTACTTACTCGAATGAGCTTCGATTGTAACAAATTAGGACAAAAATAATTTTCATTACATTTATTTAATTGTATAGTCATGTTCTTGTAGACCACCGATATTAACAATAATTAAATAAATGTTGAGAATTAGCTAAGTCACATAAAGTGAGTGCCCGCGATCATGTTCGCATCGGTCGGAAGGCTTCTCCGGCGTCAACGACAGTCAGTATTCGTCGTTACCGGCATTTCATACTTTAAATAGCCAATAAAATAATTATGTTTATGTACAATTAGTACATTGTACGCTATTTTAACCAGTTACTGTGAATCTAGAACTATTTAGAGGTAGATACTTTTCTAAGCATATAATAACACGCAATTAAATCCCGTTGAAATAAAGTGTGGAAATCGTGAAAATTTAAATCAGTAGTGTTAAGCGGGCCACAGACGATCAGTTATAACTGCTCAGTTTTAACTGTTCAGTTAAAACTTACATGTGTAGGCAAATCTTTAAACTGTGCAGTTGAACTGATGATCTAATCAAAATTTCAAGATTATTTTTAACTGAACAGTTTGACTGAACAGTTAAAACTGATCGTCTGTGGCCCGCTTCACAGGGCCCACCCTGCATTTAAGCATCACGTATCAACGTGTCATCCTTTTTTTTGTTGAGTTTTGACTGACGGTTTCTATGTTATATAAGATTGTCATCTTTGCCGGGTCAAGTGAGTCCTCGTGTGATCTGAAGAGGTCAGATGTGTTGTTCAGTTAGTCGGATCATCAAGTAGGTCCTGCGTGGGAACCCAACAGCGCATGTTGTCTCTTAATTATAAGTTTGAACACTACATCGCTTCGTTTTGTTTATGAAAATCACATCAACTCAAAACGAAATGCTTACACAAAACTAGTTTGCCACATTTTGATTGTACAGTTCTGACCATAAACGTAGCAGCGAGTGGTTTAATAGCCATTACTTATGTCCTCAGAGACCGTTACGAGCTGCTGTCCGCTGGACTAGCTATTCACCGACTACCGAAGAGAAGTTTCCGAAATTCATAATAATAGGTATTCTCATTAAAAGGTCTTTGTACATTTATTACTAACGTATTAGTTATTTTCTATGGCACTTGATGAGTTGATACGGTCAGTGTACAATTGAAGCTATGAAATACCAAAAACGCTTTCAGGCCTGTAAATTCAATTGGGTAAGTTATTGTTATTTTATTACCATCAACTCGACGTCTATAGTCGTCTGCTCACCTGAAACATTTAAGCGTCTTCCAACTGTTGTAAAGCAATACGTAAATAGATTAAAATCTTTAAATAAAGTTCTCCTTAGCCACTTGTATGAGTATTTTATCATGGTAAGTAATCATTTTCGAAAATTGTGTTCTGTAAGTTCACATTGTGTCAGCGGGGCGACGCGACGGTCGCGGCGATTACAAGCGCGGGCTCATTTCCTGCTGACAAGGAACCTATTAAACAACACGCGCCGCCGACGAGTTGGTTTGTTGTATTTTAGAATTGTTACTAATGTGAGACTCATTAAAACATTATCGATCCGGGTTACTCACGTATTGAAGTCGATGATTGCTCGACATATTTCGACCCATTAAGAGGGTCCTCGTCCGTCTTAATCGGTCGAAACATGTCGAGCAATCATCGACTTCAATACGTGAGTAACCCGGTTCGATAATATTTGAATATGGTTTGTTGTATATATTGCGCGGGAACTCCAGCCCAACTGAGGACGGACGCCTTTGATCGTTTTCAGTTGCGATTGTTGGTGCCGCGTGGTGACTGCAGTAAGAATACATTTGTCACCACCCCAACTGTTCCCATGGTTGTCATAAGTGTGGACTAAGAGATTGAAGTATGACATGATTATTAATCAGCCCACCCGTTTTTTTAAATAACTACGGAACCCTACACTGAACATAGCCCGACATGCTCGTGGCCAATTTTTTAAAATTGGAATCTCATGAATAGTCATGAATATTCTACCAACGCTTAGCAGCTGCGACTGAGTTCGTCCATTTCCTTAATATAAATACCTATAAGATGATGATGACGTGTTCCTTACTTTGTTTAGCCCACAGAATTAGATTTAGCCCACTGAAAACAGCTCTTCATTTGTAATAGTTAATCGTGTGAAGTTCCAGCTTTATTCCTACAGAGATTCAAATGAGGTATTACAGCAGTAGGTGTCACTTGCTAGCACATGAATAAATAACTCCTGGAGGAGGTCGACCGCTCGAAGTTGTGGCCGGAGACCGCAGCGGCAGGAAACTTCGCGGGACCTGAGGAGGCGGAGAAGACGGGTTTATTTGAGACGTCGCGAACTTTGCGACATCTCGCGAAAGAACGATCGACAGTAACACGGATCGCTGCTTTCCTGAATAATGGACATACTTCAAATTATAAAGTTTATACCTGTTTGTTTTACTTTATGAATTGTTAATTTAGTCCCTGTAAAACTCCACGCAGGAGTGAGATGCACTAAAATTACATTTATTTTGTCATGTCATGAATATTGATAGCTACTTAAGGCTACAAAACGATACTTAGAATGGAACTTTGAAGATGACTGTAGAAAGCAAGCAAAGACCGAGTGGCCGAGGGGTACAGGCATCAGCCACGAAAGCCGAGTACGTGGGTTCGATCCCCATCTCGGACATTAGGTGATCTTGGTCGTTTTTCTTTGGTATATGACATCTAATATTTATAATTTATAAAAGCAAGCATGTTAGGGCCAAATCGTATTACAAAACGTCTTGAAGACTCACGACTCCGACGTCTTAGACTCATTATTTTTGAAAGTACTTCACTGGACTGAAAAAGAGCATTATAGCGTCAGCGGGGTCCCGCGGGATCGGCGGGTAATCGTATTCCGTCCGTCGCCGCGTCCTAATTGCTGTGCTGATATAGTGCGGCAGGTGCGGGCGGGGGGCGGCGCGGGGGGCCGCGGGAGGGGGGGCGCGATAAGCGATATCGCGCCGCCGCATCCGCGCGCTTTACGGCCCCGTTACACCGACCTGTTCTTAAAGTGCCTTCCACTCTTCTGAACCCTAGTAACTAGCGTATCCTGGCCTCTTACTGCAAAACTCCTGTGGGTATTCACAGGCTGAAGTATCCTGGTCCACTTACGGCGCAGCGTCGGGACCCCGGATTAGTGGAGTCGGGAATAGGTCGCCGGCGGTATCGCTGCACCGGGCGGCTATCTTGAACGCTCATAAGCTACTTACCTACTCGTATAGTTAAGGTTTTACGGCTCACTTGACGGGCTTTGACACGGCGCCGCTTTAGTTCAGTATCTTCACGCTGTAGGTAGGTACTTAGAGAGATGGGTGTATATTCTCAAGTTCCACTAACTCGTAAAGCCAATATACCTGATGCTGTCGGTATTCAATAGACGTCCGATAAGACGGCCGCATAAAGGAAGGATGTCACACTAGAGTGGTTCGGGTTCGAGATGATGCGTCGGTTCTTCAATCTATAAAGAAAGGCAACATTATGAATACGTGTTTAATAAAATCTACTTCTGGTTAAAAGTGTTTCAACCCTTCACCACCGGACCCAGAAAAGGTTTTATTTCTTTATTCGGCATAAATCTTAGCAGGATTTATTTTTCTAAACAGTATAATAATTTTATTAGTTCAAGTGCGAGCCCTCTTTAGCTCTTGTTCATTTTGCCTCTGACAAAGCCTTATACTATAACGTAAGTAGTGGAACCTCGGTCGCGCCGCTCCATGTCGTCCGAGGCCGAGGTTGCACTGCACCAGTCGCGCACAACAGTTGGTCGCGCTGTAATGAGTGCCTGCTGCTTCTAACGACCCGCAGAGACAAACCATTTCGCTAATTACTAATTACGGCTAATTACCCTTCTATTAAAATAACGATAACCCTCCAAACCACTCGCTGTTCATTAAAACCTAATTTGGTTCGGGCTTCTGCTCTGTTCAAGTGTTCACCGTAATAACATATGACTATATTGTTGTGCTAGACCAAACGTTCTAGCTAGACCGTACCCTTCTCATGTTTGCGAAGTAAGAGCTGGTTGGCTAAGTAAATTATGTAATTTAACAGTCAGAAACGTATGATGTCGATGGTAAGTAGTATAGTGTCATAATGGTGTGTGGTGTTACTAACACCACATCTAATGATGAGACACACACACGTGATGATGGCATAACATCACACTTTGGTATCACATCACATCATCCGGCAAGCAGATTCTGCCTCTCTCAGCCCACTATCGGACGTAGGCCTCTCCTGTTAACCATGCGTCCGGACGCATTAGGAGGTAAATGCCCGTAATCACCTCGCTGGGCAAGCGGGTTCGCGGTCGCAGTAGTGTGTCCACTGTGACGATGCTGCTGCCTATGTTGTACAAATAAACTATTTGATTTTGATTTTTATGAATCTTCAGTGACACTTCAATCCCTTAGCCAACTCTTACGACATCCACGGTAAGATTTGGGTTGGTGGTGACAAATGTATTCTTACTGCTGTCACCAGTGACCGCGAGTCAATATGCTATATAATATAATTATTATGTACTTATAAAATAAAGTTGTTATAAAAAATAACTATAACGAAAATGACGAACTTTGGAGTTGTAAAGGTAAATGTGGCCCGACACTTCTCCATTCAATACACGATACTTTCCAAGAATTCACGACAGTAACTTTAGGGTTCCCTTCCCTACATGACATGTACCTATAGCTATTAGCTAGCTAGCTGCCGAAACAAACTTATGTCGCGGTCTGTCCGCCGCCAAAAAGTGGAGTGACAAACAATGCTCAACAAAGTTTTGGTAGCCGGAAACCCTTATGTCAACTTTGGTACCTGTATACATGAATATTGGCTTCTTGTTATTAGTTTTATAGGGTTCCGTGGAATCAATGTGGTTAAAACAAAACCTTTTATTTTCGAGTCTCCATCTGTCGGTGTAACACACCAATTTCACTCGGGAAAATCCACAAGTATAGCACAAACCAATTCAGTTCTCAATGTCTTTATATTAGAGAATTTGCGGGATGACTTGTTGATGGTGACTTGAACACATAAATGAAAAATTTGTGGTCTACAGAGTTGTAACTATAAGTACCTATTTAAACCTACAGTGAATATATTTAACAAATATGAGACTATTATTAGGTCGCCATTCAAAGATATTTCATTGCCGATTACAAGAAAAGTATATTCGCTTGCGCGATACAACACGTGCGCTGTAGTGATCAGAGCTACTCAAACTTCCCACAATTCTAGTCAGTCACCGGCAATAGCGTATCAACACAATCATATTTTTGCAGCTTTCAGAGCACAAGATAGAATTGCCAGTGACTGTACTCAACTTATGCAGGCAGTCAATTTATAATTAAATATTAGGTCCGGTATTAGGCGGGCGGCCGCCGCAGCCGCCCCACTCGCGCCGACATAGCCCCGCCACTCGCCACTCGCCGCTCGCGCCGACATTCCCCGCCAGCTCGCCGCGCGCGGCATTCGTCGCGACACCCGGCTCGTCTCGGTGCACAAATTGGTGCCATCTCGACATCACTCGCACTCGGCAGTATGAACGGAATGCACAGTGAATTATGTCAATAGGTAAAAATGATATCGGTGTCAACGTCTGAATAAAATAAATAAATAACGTGGATCATTATTTTATTACATAAGTCGACCTACATTGTGTCGCCATACAATATAATCAAGGCTCATAGTAAATGATTTATGTCCAGAGTCTGAATTATGAAAATAACTGGAATCCACTGGATGTGGACAGCGCAAGATTGATCCTAATCACATGCTCTGAGGAGCCTATGTATCAGTGGATGTCTATAAACTGATAGCGAAGAGAAATACAAACAGATGTCCCCACCGGGATTCGACCCTGAGCCCTCGAGCTTCGCAGGCAGGGCACTACGGACTGAGCTACAGCGACCGTCGTAGAACGCCGAGCAGGGACAACTTCTCTCCCCCCCTCCCCCCTTGTGCGTGGCGCGCCCCGGCCCTGACCCACATACCGCCGCGGGCCGTCCCCCCCCTCCGCCCCGCGACCCCCCGCGACCCCCCGCCGACCCCCGCGACCCACAAGACACGCACTTTCACTGCCGATGCTGCATCTTGTAACTGGTTCAATTGTCACGCATCGTGCATTTGTAGATCATTGGAAGGTACAGTCGCCATCAGATGTATCGGAGTGGCCTAGGTCTCATTTAGGATTGGTATACATATAATAATAAAATTCAGGTCTATAAATAATGTACGTTAGGAGTAAAGTTGTACGTATACAGTGTGTGTCTACGATACTGGCTTTTATCGAAACTGAGGAATGTCAAATTAAAAAATCCATTTTATAATACTGGACTCCACTTCAAATAGTTAGGTACATGAACATGAATATTCATTTTGATTAAAATAATGACTTCGTAAAATGTCATTTAAAGTACTATTGTGTGTAATAAATTATTTAAATTAATGAAATTAGATTTCTTATTTTTTTAAGTAGGATAAAGTTTGTATGTAGCCTAAGGAGTACTATTTTTTTAGAATACGAGTAATAAAACAAAATAGCATTTTCACATTTTTTACTTTTTCTGTCAACCTTTTACTTTTCTGGCTACATTGCCACGGAAAGTGCACGTTGAAAACGATCACTACAGATCGCAGCCAAGCCACTCACAACGTTTGACAACTAAGCAGTACACGCGTTACATTGATCGTTCGGAGGAAATACAATTAATTGTACGGTCAATTTAATTATTTGTCAAATGTTAATACTTGAAAACGATTGCCAGTAATTCGTATTATTACCCATTTTCGTAAAAGCATGGACACACACTGTATAAGCACTTGCTCTTTCTTTTTCATATGACACTCATTCAATTAAATTTTTCAAGTAGGAATAACAATATATAGTAGGTATGTTCTTCAGTAGGATAGTTAGAAATTACAGTTCACGTATTTGATTTAAATCCTATGTGAATCAACAGAAACTTTCGTAAAGCGCAGCCGTAGGCGTAGCAGTACAGTGCTACGTCGTAGCAGCGCTACGCCCGTAGCGGCGCTACGAGGCGGCCGGGAGAAGTTAGTGCAAAGAGTGCGAAGTGCAGCGCCACTACACGAAAGTTAATTAAATAGTTTCGCTAGTGTAACGTGCGGTCGTCATCGCCGTACGTCGACGGTGTAAGGTTGATAATCGCGCAGCACAGTAACAGCGGATATGTTAGCTTAAACTATTGTATTCCACTCGTATACTGAGTGTTCACAGAGGCCAGTATTAAGAGATCTCTCCTATGGTGTACACTTTCTGTGAAAGTGTAGGTCTTATAACGCTGGCTTTGTAGAGCCACTCGTTGCGTAGGGTAGGCGACAAGGGCCCGCAGAAGGACCGTCGCCTGCAGCGGCGGCGGCGGCGGCGAACTTGGCTCGCCGGCCGTACCGTATTGAACAGAAAGTACAGGAACGAGGCGAGAGAGTCGTCTACTACTTCGGTTGCGAGTTTGCTCACATTTTTGAAGGGGCACCGCGACAGTATACACACCTAACCTAACCAGTATACAGTTAGTTTACGACATAATAAGTACATTCAAATAATGTTTACTTAAAATTAGAGCAACAATATTTTCCATACAAAATAATTCGGCGCGCAATGTAGAGCAACATATGGGAGTTAAGCACTCGTTGACAGCTAATTTCAAAAGCAGATTACATAACTACCATATCAACAATAACAAATGTTCGTACCTACATTGCTGCTCCGATAATCTTAAAAAAAATCTGTGGGGTCATAATTAAGAGTAACTTTAAAAAAAACCTTGTAATCCATGATTACACTAATGAATCTCATGCCTGGTTTAATTGATCGTATTAGATTTACACACTGTATAGATATGGGATATTCAGTTCAAGTTAAAACATTAAAGTTTTTAAGCCCAGTTTTAGCTTTTGTGTGTCATTTTCATCATTTATAAGAACTTACGCTGAGTGCTCAATGTGCCAGAACATTCTCATGTTTGAATTATTGTTCATGTTAATGAGACTTTTATTCAAAACAATTAATAAATTCACATTAATTTTACCTTTGTTTCTACCAATTTCGACATGGCCCCGAACGTGAAGACCAATTTAAACTGAAATAATGTGGATTTGATTGTTAATTGGACGCCGCATGAACTCGCCCGCAACACTTGCCACTTGCTGGCACCGATAACCGCACTCGCATTTTGCTTGTTCTCCAATAACTAACAAATATTTTTTATTTCCACACCTTCACCTTCACTTTCTAAAACTTAGAATTATCCTCCGGGTCTGATCAATAGTATTCGTATTTTATTATCAGTTTTACGACTGAATTTACTATTTCCATAATATTTTTATCGGTTACCGCGATGATTACTCATTAAATCGCCCGCACACCACGAACCCTGTAAAGTGTTCGAAACGTCGGGATGAAGTTAAATTTCATTAGGTTTATCCATTTTATAGTTTTATTTCTATGTTCAATTTGTGAGCTTTATTTTCGGAGAATGATTGGATCAAGTAAAAACAAGACATTAAATTTATATTATAAGCACAAAAGCCAATACCTACTATAAGAATATGTAATTTAATTTTAAAGGCCGAAGCAAGATAGGGGAAAAAGATATGCCCTTTTGTAATTCAACGCTGTTTTTTTTCTATAATTACTTACATCTAGTACTTACACACTAAGAGCAAAATGTAACAAAATCCAACCAACATATTTTTTAGGGTTCCGTAGCCAAAATGGCAAAAACGGAACCCTTATAGATTCGTCATGTCCGTCTGTCCGTCTGTCCGTCTGTCACAGCCGATTTACTCGGAAACTATAAATGCTACAGTAACGAAATTTGGTGAGAATATGTGTTGTATGAACCGCTACAGGATTATGATACTAAATTGTAAAAAAAAACCATTGGGGTGGGGGCCCTCCATACATGTAACTGAGAGATAGAATTTTTTTTTTAGTTTTACATAAGCGTGTGGG
This sequence comes from Thaumatotibia leucotreta, assembly GCA_025490895.1. NCBI lineage: Eukaryota > Metazoa > Arthropoda > Insecta > Lepidoptera > Tortricidae > Thaumatotibia > Thaumatotibia leucotreta. The sequence goes on from JALPQI010004235.1 coordinate 38,412, forward strand.
GTATTAATAGAAAGGTCTTTGAAAATGATATGAAGGTTTATACATCACATTTTTATTTAAGCAAATCGTTTTCGAGATATCAGCTCTCAAAGTCTGAAAAATGTGTCCCCCCCCCTCTATTTTTTAAACTACGCGATATAAAATTCTGAAAAAAATATATGTTATGCACATTAATAAACTCTATCAACGATTTTTGGTTTGATTAAATTATCTCCTATAGTTCTTGAGGTAGGTTGATTTAACTGTATTTTTTTAATAATAAATTGATAATGGTACGGAACCCTTTGCGCGCGAGTCCGACTCGCACTTGGCCGGTTTTTTTTAATTTTGGCACTGTTGCTTTTCAATTTTAGCTGTGAAACTAATATGACTGACATAATATATCATTAAATAGAGTTTTAATAGCAATGTCATTTAGTGTGGTTACGACTTCAGAAGTAAAAAAAAAAAAAAAATTTGGACTTACGTGTTTTTTACAGAAATGTTAAATAATAATAATAATAATAATAAATCATTTATTTACGACCAACTTGGATCATTGTGTTAGTAACATTAACTTAATTGGTAGTGTTAGTAGGCAAAATTGACAATTTAGGGAGATAGTTCTAATATAAATTACAACAATATAATTAAGATTTATAACCATGTCAATCATAAAATTACAAAAACATAAAATTTTACTAAAAATCAAATTAAAATCCATTATTTCAAAATTTAAATTACAGTTGAACATTTACAAAAATGTTAATAAAATTTGAATAAATTTCAAAATTAAAATTACAATTAAAAATTTATAAATAAGTCAATTATATTTGTATAAATATAAAATTTAAATTACAAAATTAAAATTACTATAAATAATATTTGTGTAAATATAAGATTTAAAATTTAAATTACAAAATTAAAATTTAAAATGTTTAAAAAGGTAGATAATAACATTTGATTAAAAATTAAATTAAAATACAAAATTTCAAAATTAAAATTTAAATCCCATTATTTATTTTTGTGTACATGCATCATGCAGCAGTTATTTATGTACAAGCTGTCAAACCTGTCCGCTATCATGCTCAGAATGCTGTTGGAGCTAGCCCGCACTCTGCGCACCAGGGAGGCGGCGCGCTTGCGCATCGTGGTGTAGAAGCAGTCTACCCGCGCCTCTGCGAACATCCCTGATGCACTACAGAACTTGGGCAGCCCCATCAGCACTCTGAACGCGTTATTATATTGCACGCGCAGAGCGCTGTACCGCTTATACGTATAATCAGCCCACAGGCTGCTCGTGTAGAATGTAGTACAGTAAGCCCTGAAGAGACTCAGTTTAACCTCTGTAGTACATTTAGCAAACCTTCGGGCAATCATATTCGCCCTCACGGACAGCGCTCTGCGCTCCCGCTCAATGTCTGTGTCATCTTTAAGGTCCGCAGTCACCCAATGCCCTAAATACTTAAATTGCTCAACTCTGCGTAATGGTTGGCCGTTCAGTTTGACAAATGGAAATTCAGGCGTGCACTTGCCCTTGACCTTGAAAATGACACATTCGCTTTTGTTAACATTATAGATTAACCCATGACTCGCCGCGTACTGCTCACATATGGAAATGAGCTTGGCCAGTCCACAGGCAGAAGCACTCAGCAACACCATGTCGTCTGCGTAGCTCAAATTATTAACGCAGACTCCGTCCACGTGACAACCGACTCTGGTGTCGCTGAGCTCCTCTACGAGCGCATTAATGTACAGATTAAACAGTTTTGGTGAAGTCAAACCGCCCTGCCTGACGCCGCACTCAAGTCCATACGGCAGCGAATATGAGTCAGACCATCTCACGACATTGACCTGGTTATTATACCAGAACTGGAAAATGCCACTGATATCAGATGGCATTTTACACTCGTTAAACTTTCGCCACAAGATGTCGTAGTTAACCAGGTCAAATGCCTTGGAAAGGTCCAGGAAACAGGAGTAAACAGCTGTTCGTCTTTCAGTGTAGTACCTGACAGTCTGCTTCAATGCCAAAATCGCACTCTCAGTTGATAAACCTGGCTTAAATCCAAACTGATTATCATGCACTGATATATATTTATCTAATTGGGAGTTCAGCAGACTGTCAAGGACTTTAGCGACTATCGTGGCGAGCGAAATAGGCCTATAGTTACATCTATTACTAATGTCCTCACTTTTGTTTTTCACAATTGGAACCACTACGGTCTTCATCATGTCGGCCGGCAGGTAAGTGTGTTGTATACAAAATGTATAAAACATCGCCAATACTCGAATTAGATGAGGGCCGGCATGACGAAGATGTTCCACACTTAGCCCATCGTGACCAGGAGACTTCCCTCGCGCCATAGCATCCAGACAATTTTTAACATCTTTCGCTGAAAACTGAGTCACTGTCTCCTGCTCATGTGACCCCGTACCGACTGCACTCGCCGCCCGTGTCGGCCCCAATGGAGATTTTACCTTAAAATAATCTTTAAATAATTCGGCTATAGACTCATTCCCACTGACGCCATCGATACTCACAGGCAGACCGGGCTTACCAGACAGTCGGTTGGTCGACTTCCAGAACTTACGGAAGTCTCGCTTAGAGTGATGTCCAGCAATGATGTCCATTTTAATCTGCTCCTCGTGCTTCTGACACCACTTTAAGCGAGACCTAAAAATCCTACGACTTTCACACATTGTATTGTAAATATGACCTGACTTTGGTTCACCATGTGACTGCCACAGTTTAAACCTCAACTTGGCTTCCCGGTGAGCCTCACTCACATGCCTATAAATGTCAACAATACTTTCTGAGAAAATACTTACTTTTAAGTTGACTAAAATTGAATAAACATAGTATGATAAAATTCAATACTTTTAGAGAAATATACTTTTTTAATAAATCGGATTTTATTTTTTCCAGCTGAACCACACGATTTTTTTGACAAAACTTGTACAATTGTACAAAGCACAATTGTACTACTAGATGTAAGTAATTATAGAAAAAAAAACAGCGTTAAATTCCAAAAGGGCATATCTTCTTCTATCTTGCTACGGCCTTTATACATTGATCTCAAGTGCTTCACTAAACAACTACTTATGTAGGTGTAATGGTTCAGTTGTAAAATCAAGTAATACCATTAAAGTACCAAATTAAATGTTATTCAAAATGAGTTCTCTAAGGAACCACTTGCACAATCCTAGTTTAGGTTACTAATCCGGTGATGGTAAGAAATCTATGGGCTTATCAGTTAGCTCCTAGTTAGTTAACCCAAGATTATGTCAGTAAGCCTAAATGTATAGGTATACGTAAATGAAAAAAACCAAAACGTCACAAACATTTGTTTTCACTCGTGTACTTGGAGTCTTACGCGCTGTATAATCAGTATACACCGACAATTGTTTCATTTTTACTGACATATATTTTGCAGCGCTCATTGCACGTGACAGTATTGCCAGTGACTGCAGTAGGTGTAGTGGAGGATTAGTGCCGAGCGAGTGCTCATTACGCGCCGAGTCGGCGGCGGCGGCGGCGGCGGCGGCGGACAGTAATCGTCGCGCCGCACTTACTACACCACACATCAAGGGTCTAAGGCAGAGTCTAATGAAACAAGTACTATCTCCAATCTCTGCGTAACGCATATAATCTATGACTGTGGTACAAAAATTACCGTCAATTTAACGCTCACTGCTGGGCATACTGGACATACGTTATCTTCTAGTAGGTAGGTTAGGTTCTAGTTCGAAATTGATTGCATTCAAAAAGAGTCCTTTAACTTTCACATGTTGTTTATGCATAAACCTTTATGGAAATAGCCCAGTAAAATTAAAATGTTAGTCCCTTTGCCACAGCAAGTCCATTTTACTTTGTCACTCAACTTGGTGTACAGAAGATGCTGCCACTGCTGATATAAACATAAATCGTATAGTCATCATCAGTACAAGGGACAGCGCTTAAACATGATGTTTATTGGCCCTAACATTGACATGTTATGACAAACAGCGCCCAAGCGCCAACAATTTCAATTTCATCTCAAAAATCACTGTTCTACCTTCTTTATGAATGTTAATTGTATTTTTTAACTATTTTTTGATGCCACGGAATATTGTGCACAGTCTCAAGCGCGCTCAAGATAGAGTTTCGATTTTTTCTATTGTAGGTATCTTAAGTTAACACACAAAACACGTTCGGTGTTATAAATATGTCTATCAGAGCGAAAGGGACCAAACAATACTTAGCTGCTTGGTAAGTTAGGAAACGTTTATGAAAGGTGGTTAAGGCTCGAATTTATCAACCTTTTATTCGTGAAATCGAGCCTAATAACATCAACATTATACCACAGATAACTAAGAAATAACATAAAACTTTAAAATGACAACCAATCATCCAGCCCCACATGTGCTACTGGTTAGACTGTGGCCGTGAGCAGGTCGGCTCGGGCGATGCTTGACGCTCGTCGATGCCGAGGAGGCTCCATCCTCCGCCCTGATTGCATCCGCCTAACGACCCTTCCACAACCCTTTCCACCACTTCCCACTAGTCTCCCTTGACCCTCGCACTCCTGGCTGAGGTATCTAAGAGCGGAGTGCTTTGCTGAAGCTTCACTTATCAATTAGCGATGCATTGTGGCGATCGCTTGTAGCGTGTTTATTTAAAGAGCTCTTGCAGACGCTCACGAGGTCGACGGGGGGCGGCGCGCGGGTGGGGGAGGGCGTACGACTGATCTAACCGTATGATGTATAGTTTATGCCGGTGCAAATATTTATTGTGCATGTGCATACCTGCTGTCAGTTCCAACCCGGCAAGTGTTGATAGCCATAATACAGGGTGTTTGGGATAACGATGTAGGAATTTATGGAGGTGGTAAAGGAGACTAATTGGAAGAATTTGAACCCTATTTACCTTAGTCCAATATGTGACAGTTTTTTTTTCAAATAAAAAAAAAATTTTAACTCGCACTTGCCTATTAACTACGAGAAACTTATTTTGTTTGGTGACAGCGTTCAACAATTGATCGACGATAACTTTTAAACTAATTGCTATTTTGTTGTACTTTTTTTGTAATCAAAACCTAGAAAATCAAGCATGTTTTTACACGAATAGGAAGACTCTTATCCCAACTACTTTTTTTTTCACAGGCCGATAAAGTTTAATTTACTGTTAGAAATCAGTAATGATGAACTAGAAAAATTATTTAAAAAATTGTTGTGTGTTGGCAAGTGGGAGTTCAATTTTGTTTTGTTTATTACTCAACTAATTGTTATGTTAATTATAAATAATCAATGCTATTTATTGCATATTTTGTTTTAAATTTAACTTTTTAAGTAAATTTATGGTATAAAACTAAACATTTTGAAAAACGTGATTAAAAAAAAAACTGTCACATATTGGACTAAGGTAAATAGGGTTCAAACTCTTCCAATTAGTCTCTTTTACCACCTGCAGAAATTCCTACATCGTTATCCCAAACACCCTGTATATTCTGTGGTAATCAAGGAGGTAATGCCTCTGGATTGCATGTTCGTACCGGGTCACTGTGGTCCCGCGCCCTAAGAAGGGCGGTCATAGGCATTTCGCGCAGTTAACAGCTGCATTAATGCATGCCAAAGCATGTAATTATGAAATATTATAGTAAATTACAGTTAAATAAACAAACTATAGTACTATAACGATATTTTATTAGGTTTATAGAACTATAGTTTGTAACAGTAACAGTAATAGAACACTTAAATTATATCGGTAAGAAAATAAAAATAAAAGAAAATATATTTAAACTAATTACATCTAATTTAAACGAATTACTGTCCTGAATGATTATCTTATTACATTCTAAATAGTTCTACCTGTAATTAAATTGTATACAATTAAAATATATAATTTACGTGTCTCCTAATGAACATCTCTCCTTATGACTTGTAATAATTTCATAACTAGTTATAACTAATTTACTACATACATAATTGCTTATATTCGCTATGCCCGGTACTCCCATCAAACCCCCATTTCCCTATTTAAACAAACTCGTTAATGAGATCAATATTTTTTACAAAATCTTTTCGTGGTTCTAGTATTCTGCATGTTGTATGGTCCAAAAATATTGTGATTCTATTTCGGCAGATGATTCCGTAACTTAACTCACTGATGATGATGGATAACACAGCTTCTTAGCCTCCAACTTTTTTTGATATAATGGTAACGCATTCGGAGACTTCTTATTGATGAATTCTTTCATCAAATTTTACTGATGATTACTCAACTTTGCCTCATTTATAAAAGATAACACTTTATCCACAGAATTGATGTGAGATTGACTGGATTCACTAAGCAAAGGGTTTATCGTAGAATGATCTACCTTAGCTAGCTCCGCAAATCTGCGCCGTTTGGACCTTTTGCTGCAGTCCATGAAATCCTTTCTAAAATTATGACCACTCGTTGAAGAACAATCACTACCCGGCAGGCACTCTGCTAGGTGCACGGTACTATCTACATTTTCATTCGATAGATTACAGACTTCAATACTGTTCAGGCAATCACTGTATTTTTTTAACATACGAGATTTTGATCGCTGGATCTTTTTCCTGTTGCTATCTATTATTAAATAACGAATAATAATATATTCTCTTGCATAAGTGAGAAATCTTCTCATGTAAGTTATCGGTATTGACATTTGCAACATCTGGCAGTAACTGTGATAGTGTTTGAAACACTTGACGAATTCCTTCAATGTCGCAATTGGTCTTCTTAACAGACAATCAAGTCTCAAAAATAAGAATTCTTATAAAAAACACTTAAAATTTGTACCTAAAATAAATAAATAAACAGTTAAATAAAAATTAGGTTTTTCGTAGCATGTTCTACGCCTTTGAACGCAAGGCGTAGACCTCTTCTATAGCCCACAATCGCAAGTCAACGCAAAATTTCTTAATTTATTCGTAAAATTGAGTTTTTAATAAACATTATCATATATCATTTATTACGGGCATCGGCCGGCATTGTAGTTAAAAGTTTCGATAAAAATTAGAAAACACTAAATAGTATTGCGACTTAACTGCCTTGGCGTAGCACCTCATTAGTAAATATATTATGTATTCATAATTTAAAAAGAACCACAAAACATATAATGCATACCTTCAACTTGAATATCCATTGCAAAGCAAATGCGTAACAATATTTTTTTTTTGAAAAAACTCGTGTCGCGTATTACGCTAATGAGCTTCTTGATAACACTAGTAACAAGGACTTATCCGTTGTGTTCACTTCAGATGACCAAACATAAATGTTCTATAAAACTAGTTGCAATTATTTTTATACCATGACTTAATATGACTAATAGGTAAGTAATTAGGATAAAGATAATGATATAATTCAATCATCGTCATTGGACCTCTATGACCTACTACGGGACCACAGCGGGTGAGTACCTCTTGAATCTGCATATAAAAACATGTTACATATTTTATTGTCATGGATCCCTGATAGAAGATTTAAAATAAACAATATTGATTAATTCCTTGCATAATAATTAGATTGTATTTGCAAATCGAATACGGGCGATGAAATTGTCCCAACAGTTATTCTAAACATTGTTGTTGTGGTAGTTGTGCCATTTGATTTTGAAATTACCTACTTGTGACCGACTGTTTTAGTTATTGCATTACTTGCGGGTCTAATTATTTTGTGTGAATATCTAAATAAAACTTATCTAAACGAACTTACTATATCATACATAAAGGGCGGACAATGGATGCAATTTACGTCAAATTCATATGTAAGTCATTATGTGACAGCTAAATGTCTTAAATAATTATGTTTTTACGTAAATTGCATCCGCCGTCCGCCCTCTAGTCATATACTAACCCACGCAAGAGATTCACCCGTATTATATTTACAACTCATATTCTTATCATATTATTTTTCATCACACTTGCTGTCTAAGCGCGCCATTGCTTGCGCGCGTAGCGGGAGTAATAGAAAAATGAAATTCCCTAGGGAGTAATAGAAATGTCAGTACGTCATTTAATAATATTATGTCTTAAAACTTATTTTTTGGTTGGCAAGTGCGATGAAAAACATTGTATGCGTTACGGTCGGTAAGCGGAATACTAACTCGAGTCATAAAAGCCCTCCGCCTAACGGCGTCGGGCTTCTAACACTCTCTTTAGTGATTCCGTACTTACCTCCCTTGATGCACCATGTACTATTCCTTAACCGATTTGCTATCAAGTTTAAGCGCAAGCGGGTAGCGGGTGTAAGAGCGGTGGCGAGGCCGATAGCGGGCGCAAGATTGGGCGGGCGGGGACCGACGGCGACACATGATCGACGCAAACTATCCTCCAGTAACGCGGGTCGCTGTCACACACACACACACACACGTGGACCTTCTTTAATCTAATTATAATGTGAAAGGTTTTACCGGCAGACCTCGGGAATGGAAAACTCATTTATTAGTAACAGCCTGACACATGTTGCGGGACAAAGGTTGGAAAGTTACGCTTTTCGCGGAGAGCACTCACAACTTCTTGTAAATAGTGAAGTACTTAAATTCATTTTAGATAACATGCCCTACTTCTTAAAGTCAAGTTGCTCTCTTGTTGTTATTTAGATTTTTACCGTGTAGAGTGTAGAATTAGCTTTTGTCATACGAATATTATGTATGTAGGCTGTAACTCGGTATCTAACTACTAGTTATACAATATACCTGCACGTCGTAAACCGAAGTGACTTGTTACGACCGAGTGCGAGAGTTTTACGACTTCGGTTGTTACGAGTGTTTCAGTTGACATCTAGTATTGCCTAGTGTTTATTCAAGTGTCTAACAATTTTCATTTCGTCTTCGATTGAATACATTACATATAAATAAGTTACGTATAATGTAGGTGTTTAACCGTTCTATTTAATTTAATATAATCGGAGTTTACAGTTATGTGTCAACAGGTGGCGTTAGTGGTACGCATTTTAGGGATTCAAAATTACATTAATTAATAAATTAATTACATAAATAAGCTCATAAAAATATACTGAAATGCATACCATATTGTTATTTTTGATACATTAAATGTTCTACATTATGCATTGTTGCAACAGTACCCGCTAGATGTCACTATCACATGGATAAACTAGGTAATAACATATTTTCATGATAAAAGGTTTAGTCAACTAATTACGCGATAGATGGCGCTGTATTGTTTGAAAACATGCTATTAAGATGTTACTTCATTTAATGGGAAGGCACAAGCCTCGCAATGTTTTTTTATCCCTCAGCAACCATAGCACCTGTATACATATATTCAAGATCTCAGTGGTAATAAAAGTGTTTTAGTGAGTACGAGTTGGTATTATTTTGGAACCAATTCGAGGAGTGAACATGGTCCTTCGAACCGGACTCGGGATCAAGGAAACTGCAAGATTCTGGAAGTGACGTCATCAGCAGTTGAGTGTGAGTGAGTGAGAAGACAAACTGTGAGTACATTCCGATATTAAAAAGTCAAGCTAGTGAACTTAGAATAAATTCAGTGAATCTTGGACTTAGTAAAATTTAGTGAATCTTGGACTTAGAATAATTCTCTTAAAGTTGGAATGACGGGGAATCCATGCCCAAATTTCGTCAAAGTTAAAAACACTTAGATAAAATTCGAAGATTTTGGACTTAGCCACTTTTCACTGATTTTGGGACTTACAAAATTTACACTGATTTTTGGACTTAGAAGAACTTTACCATTTGAACTTAGCAAATCTGCGTTAATACAATATGGAACCCAAAACAAGAATTCAAGTCAATTTATACGTGCGTATGAAAAAGGCTCAAGAGAATTTCAAAAAGTCACCAAAAGAACGTCTTCAGTCCTCTGACTATATGAAGACTCGTTTAGAAGCGTTGGAAGAACTATGGGTCCAATTTGTTTTAACACACACGCAGATGGTTCAAGAAACAGACAGCGAGACTTTTAATAAAGGCGAATACGTTACAAAGGAAGTCTATGAGCACACTGAGGAGTTGTACATCGATTACAAGTTTCAATTGAAATCAGCACTTACCAAATTGAATCCAAAGGCTGTTGTCAACACCGACTCTGATGCTGGTGTGAATACTGGAAACGCAATAAGTCATTCGAATATACGACTTCCGAAGATAACTATTCCAACATTCTCAGGAAAATACTCAGAGTGGACGACATTTCGTGATCTATTCGTGTCCCTTATCCATAAGAATCAGTCTTTAGATGACGTTCAAAAATTACATTACCTCAAGAGTCATTTGATTGGAGAAGCAGAACAGCTCTTGCGACACATTGATGTCACTGCGGAAAATTACTCAAAGAGCTGGGAACTGCTAGGAAAACGTTATGACAATAAGAGATACCTCGCAAATCACACTCTTAAGAGATTGCTAAGTCAAAGAAATCTGACGTCTGAATCCTCTCAAGGCATAAAAGAATTAATGGATACTACAAACGAGTGCCTCAATGCGTTGAAGAACATAGGAGTGGACATCACAAATTGGGACATTATCATAATCTACTTGATTTGTTTGAAGTTGGATAATGAAACGCGAAAGCAGTGGGAACTAAGAATTAGTGAATCCTCTGATGAATTACCCACTCTCTCTGATTTCAACAGATTCTTAGAAACCCGATTTCGTGCGTTGGAGTTCGTAGAACCTAAAACCTTCAAGGGCTCTACCAGCTTCAATCACAAAGGCTCTAACGCTTCTGTAAATCCAAAAGTCCATCACATTTCTGCTGTGTCATGCCCATATTGTTCTGAAAATCATCGTATTGCTAATTGTAAGGATTTTGCAAAGGTTGACCCAGACACTCGTCGTAGTTTCGTGCAATCCAATCAATTATGTTTTAATTGTTTAGGAATAAATCACTCCGTTTTTGCTTGCCGCCAATCCACAAGATGCCGTATCTGTAAAAGAAAACATCACTCATTACTACATCCAAAAAGTACCACTTCAGCGATTGAGTCTGTAGTTCCGAGTCAATCAGTCGCTTCGAACGTGGCTGATTCATCAGCCTCAGCAGGTTCATCATCTGATGAGCCCATTGCTACTGAGATCAAAACCCATTTTTCGACAAGTCGTAGTCAAGTATTGTTGGCTACGGCTTTAGTTAAGGCACAATCGAAATCTGGAACAGGTATAATTCTTAGGTGCTTACTTGATCAGGGATCCGAGGCATCAGTAATTTCAGAGTCTGCAGTACAATTATTGGGACTCAAGAAGATACCACACAAAAGCACAATTTCGGGCCTAGAAGGTGACGAGGGTATTCCGTTATCCTCTACGTCGAGAGTTTCGTTAAGGATTCAATCACTTCAGGACCCGAAATACGAGTTGGATGTTAATGCTTATGTGTTGAGCAAGCTAACCAAGCTGTTGCCTGAAAAAAGAGTCTTTGTCGAGCTGTGGTCAGAATTCACAAATATCAAGTTAGCAGATCCAGGCTTTGACAAGCCTGATAAAATAGACTTACTTCTTGGCGCTGATATTTATGCTAAAATCCTAGAAGAAGGATTAATCAAGGGTTCACCTGGAGCTCCAGTGGCTCAAAAAACCTCTCTGGGTTGGATCCTCTCGGGAGAGGTGCATGGAAACCAATATGAACCCGTTGTGAAAAACAGAATCAGCGTCAATCATATTCAAATTAGTGAAAATGAAATGTTAAAGAAGTTTTGGGAACTTGAGGCCGATGTCCCTGCAACGTCCAAGGATATGTACACCAATGATGAAAAACGATGTCAGGAAATATTTGAAGCTACAACCAAAAGAGACAACGATGGTCGGTACATAGTTAAACTTCCATTTCGCGACACAGATCCTAATTGCAAGTATGGAGATTCGGAAATTATTGCCACCAAGCGTTTTTTGCAACTGGAAAGAAAATTTGCAAGAGATCCTCAGTTAAAATCGCGGTACTCTGAGGTAATCGAAGAATACCTCAAACTGGGTCACATGGAGAAGGTGCCGAATGACCAACAGCACATTGACGCAGTATATTTACCTCACCATGCCGTTGTGCGCGAGGATAAAACAACCTCTAAATTGAGAGTCGTCTTTGACGCATCGTGCCCGGGGACGAACGGAGTATCGCTAAATCAAGACTTACTGGTGGGTCCAAAATTGCAGGCTGACTTACGTCACATCATCCTTAACTGGCGCAAATACCCAATTTGCCTCGTGGCCGACGTGGTAAAAATGTATCGACAAATAAAGGTCTGCGACGAAGACGCAGACTTTCAGCGAATCTTGTGGCGGTCAAATTCAGAAGATCCAATCGAACACTACAGATTGCTGAGAGTCACATTTGGTACGGCGTCGGCACCGTATCTCGCAGTCCGTGCGTTACACCAAGTTGCGTATGACGAAGGAAAGAATTTCCCGTTGGCTGCTGAGAGGGTACTGCACCACTTCTACGTGGATGATCTGCTGACAGGATGCTACACTGTAGAAGAAGGAAAACAAGTGTATCATGAGTTAAACCAGTTGTTATCTAAAGGAGGATTCGAGTTGCAAAAGTGGACAAGCAATAACAGAAAATTGATGAAAGAGATAAGTAGCGAAAAAGAAGAAACTGTAGAAAACATAGACTTGCAGACAGACATAGTAATGAAGATTTTGGGCCTCATCTGGAACAGGAACAGCGATGAATTCGAATATTCGGTACAGCTTCCTCCACCCAAGACACCTATAACTAAGAGAAGTGTGATATCCGATATAGCGCGATTGTTCGATCCGCTTGGGTGGCTTGCGCCAGTAATCATATCCGCTAAAATATTCATTCAGAAACTGTGGCTTTCTGGTATTGAGTGGGACGATGAAGTCCCACCTCAATTACTGAAGGAGTGGTTAACTTACCGAAGCAATTTGGAAGAGCTGACGAAATTCAAACTGCCAAGATGGATTCATTCTGGCAGTAAAGGAGACATCCTGGAACTCCAAGGTTTTTGTGATGCCTCGTCAGAAGCTTTTGCCGCAGTGGTATATAGCCGTGTAATTGATAAGGAAGGAAACGTTCACGTATCTTTGATCGCGTCGAAAACGAAGGTTGCGCCTATTAAACAGGTATCAATACCTAGACTAGAGCTATGCGGGGCGGTTTTACTTACGAGATTATTGATGGAGGTGGCCAGTGTTATGAGCGTCGACAAGACAAACATTCACTCCTGGACAGACTCTTCAATTGTACTGGCCTGGCTTAACAGCCACCCCAACAGGTGGAAGACGTTCGTGGCAAACCGCGTATCGGAGATACTTACCTCAATGGAACCTCATCAATGGTCACACGTAGCATCCAAGGATAACCCTGCTGACTGCGCCTCTCGCGGTACTTACGAAGTTGTAGACGAAGAGCTCTGGAAAGAAGGTCCTAGGTGGCTGAAACAGAAAGAAATAAATTATAGAAAGAACATAGTTAAGGAAACAAAATTGGAAGAAAAGAGTAATAAAATATGTCTAATAAACACCTGCGATGTAAATGATGCTTCAGAAACCCTGGAAAAGGAACTCATGTCAAGGTTTTCGAGCTTGACCAAACTCATACGTGTGTTAGCTTTATGCAAACGATTTGCCAAATTGTGCAAAAAACAAACACTCAATAAATGGATATCACGCCAAGAGCTCCAAGGTAGCTTGATATCATGTGTTAAAATAGTTCAGCTAGAACATTTTAACGAAGAAATAGCTAACCTAAAAAATAATAAACCTATAAACAAGAAAAGCAAACTTACCTCGGTGAATCCATACATCGATGAAGAAGAAATCCTGCGTGTAGGCGGAAGGCTTCAACACGCACAGCTGAGCGAGGAAATCAAACATCCTATGATTTTGCCTCAGAAGTCGCACTTCACTGACTTGGTCGTGGCAGATGCTCATCAAAATACATTACATGGTTCACCTCAACTGATGCTTAATTATTTAAGATCTCAATACTGGATTGTGGGTGGTAAACATATTGTCAGTGCTTATGTTCGGCGATGTATAACTTGCATACGTTATGCTGCAACCACAAAACATCAACTGATGGGACAACTACCATCGGTAAGAGGAACAGTTACCCGGCCATTTTGCCATAGTGGAGTAGACTACGCAGGTCCCATTAGTATTCGCACTTCTAAGGGTAGAGGCCACCATGCACACAAGGGATATATTTGTCTCTTTGTTTGCATGGCAACACGAGCGATCCACCTCGAACCAGTAACCGATCTTACCTCACAAGGCTTTTTAGCAGCCTTCAAAAGATTCGTTGCACGACGCGGCCGATGCACCGACGTCTGGAGTGATAACGGCACAAATTTTGTTGGCGCCGCACGCGAACTTGGAAATTTATTTGATGCTGAAAAATCAACAATGGTATCCGAAATAGCAAATGCTTTAGCAACCAATGGAACCAACTGGCATTTCATCCCACCTCATTCACCGAATTTCGGAGGGCTTTGGGAAGCTGGGATTAAATCCACCAAGTATCACCTGAAGCGTGTGATCGGCAACTCAACCTTGACGTATGAAGAGATGGCAACGGTGTTGTCACAGGTTGAAGCTTGTCTCAACTCCAGACCAATTTCCCGTATTAATGACAACTGTAATGATCCGTTACCTTTAACTCCCGGACATTTTTTGGTAGGAGAGCCTTTAGTCTTAGTCCCTGACTACAACTACGAAACATCAAACATAAGTAGCCTTCGAAGATGGCAGCTCACCCAAAGAATGCTACAGGACTTCTGGCGTCGCTGGTCACGTGAGTACCTAACTCAGTTCCATCACCGGTACAAATGGGTCCATCAGACTCCTGAGCCTGCTGTAGGAGACATAGTTTTAGTAAAAGAGGACGATCTCCCACCGGCAAAGTGGTTGTTCGGCATTATTACAGATAAACATCCTGGATTGGACGGAATTACGCGGGTCGTAAGTCTTAGATGTAAAGGCAATATAATTAAAAGGTCAGTAGGAAAATTATGTATTTTGCCTATTGAAACTTAAAAAGATTTATCTTTCTTTTGTTAAGTATTATTCTGCACATCTATGGTAATGTGCCATGTGCAGTAAGATTTTGTTTTGTTATTTTTGCAGTTAATGCAATTAATGATGTTAACTTGTAATAGAAATTAATTATTAGCTCATAATTCTTTGTAACTTGGTTGTCTTCTTTGTACCAGTGATGTTCACTATGCAATCTTGTGACTTATCGTCTTATTGTTTGTGATATTCGAAATTTTCATCTAATAAGTTATGCATGGTGGGCGGATGTAAGGACAATTTCGCAGTATGTCCTTGGTGGGCGGAATGTTTAACCGTTCTATTTAATTTAATATAATCGGAGTTTACAGTTATGTGTCAACAGGTGGCGTTAGTGGTACGCATTTTAGGGATTCAAAATTACATTAATTAATAAATTAATTACATAAATAAGCTCATAAAAATATACTGAAATGCATACCATATTGTTATTTTTGATACATTAAATGTTCTACATTATGCATTGTTGCAACAGTACCCGCTAGATGTCACTATCACATGGATAAACTAGGTAATAACATATTTTCATGATAAAAGGTTTAGTCAACTAATTACGCGATAGATGGCGCTGTATTGTTTGAAAACATGCTATTAAGATGTTACTTCATTTAATGGGAAGGCACAAGCCTCGCAATGTTTTTTTATCCCTCAGCAACCATAGCACCTGTATACATATATTCAAGATCTCAGTGGTAATAAAAGTGTTTTAGTGAGTACGAGTTGGTATTATTTTGGAACCAATTCGAGGAGTGAACAGTAGGTATACCTGGAAACTGAATAAATATATATAAAATATTATCTACTCGTATATATTATGTGCCCATTTTACTATTAAAAACGAGAAAGTGAATAAAACCGAAATGAAGCTTCTGAGGCGTCGCACATACAAAACATACTATAACTGCAATTGTCTTCAGTCTGAAACTATTTTTAATTCGTACGCAGTGCATCTTATTACTTACTTATTAAAACTAAAAAGTAGGCGACATATATTTCTTATCATTTATCAAGTAACATTAATCCTTACTGTTTGAACAATCGTCGAAAAAAATGGTATGTAGTTTGAAGTGAAGTTTGGCGATATTTCAGTGGTAAAGCCGATGACGGGCTGATCCCGCGCGCGCTCTTCTCGCCCATAAATAACGCGATAATATTAGGCAAGAAAGCTTTCTTCACCTACCCCCCCCCCCCTTCCCCACGACCCCCCGCTGTTTACAAGCTTCTCCGTCAGAGAATTAGCCCCCCTCTCTAAGCCCTCACAGATCAAATTAAAATCCACTCTGGGGCATTATTAAGACAATAAAAAAGTTGTTTTTGTGGAACATAATTCAAGTAAGGCGATGGCGTCTTGCGGCGGAGATCGGGCGGCTTCTGACGGGCGCGAGGCGGCCTCAAAAAGTTCGAGCAACCACAACAGGAAATTTAAAAGAATGTCTACAAAATTATATTTACTTAAGGAACAATTGAAATACCTACACTGTAGCTGTAATAGCTTATTGTAGTAAATATGATATACAGCGCGTATTTTTAATATTACCTCAAACAGAAAACAAACGTAGGTTTCTTGACTATGAACCGAAATTGAAAATTAATGATTTTTTATTGCAGTATAATGTAATGCGTATACTAAGTTGACACATGAAAGAATAGCCATTGACAGGTCATAACAAACAAAGTTTTAATCATGATACATATACCGAATAAGTAAGTCGGAAATTTTCATTGAAATATAATGACATTTAAAATTTATTAAGTCACTAAAGTTTTTTGGGTAATATCAAAAATATACGCTGTATATACACTATCGGTCAAATAATACATTTTGACATGTGGAATCCATTTTGATATAAAATTGTATTTGAATTTAGCTGTTTTTTTCATCTAATCCAAAAAGCATGTAACTTTGTCGTCAGATAACTCCGTGGATATAAATATAGCGAGTCATGAAAGAAAGCCCCTTTTCCATAAATTTTTAGTGTTTATTTTTATACACTACTAAATATTTCCTGCATCCAAGCAATGTAACGACCATTTTATTTTATTATTGCATTGGATGATTAGTTCAGAAAAAGTTCTACCTATATAATACGAAGTTAAAGAAGATTCTACCTATTATATAATTATTTGAAAACAGCCCGTTTCCAGTATTTTTATGAATAATTACACCTGACCTTATTCTTCGACCACGAGTGTATAATATTATAAGAGAAATTGTTATGTTCCCCGACGGCAGCAGTAGTACTATTGGCTGCACTTTCTACATGCACGAGTATTATGCACAAGCACATGAGCCAGCACTATTTCATGTTATATTACAGCGTTCTCTGCGGAATAAACTACCATTCCTCGGTGCGCATATGCTACGTTTGCTTGCACGCCGCATTTTAGAATATTTCAAGCTGGCTAAATCGAACACTGGTGACACGAAATAACTCAATTCAATACTATGCCAAATAGTTGTTGTTAAGATAATATCTTATCATCATCATCATCATCATATCAGCCGAAAGACGTCCACTGCTGAACATAGGCCTCCCCCAAAGATTGCCACAATGACCGGTCCTGCGCCACCCGCATCCATCGGACTCCTGCGACCTTCACCAGGTCATCGGTCCACCTTGTGGGGGGCCTACCCACGCTACGCCTTATCTTATAATATAATTTAATTAATATATTTTGTGATCAACCTTCAACCACAATAATCTGTCTTCAATTTATTGTGAAAATTGTGTAATTTTTACTTTTTATTCAAATATTATTGTGTACCTAAGTGATTTAGTCGCGAACTGTAAATGTGCACATACTCGTATATTGAATAATAAATAAACAAATGAAGAATGGAATCATTTTAAGAAAATGAAAGAAGTAGAGAGAAGAGATAAAGATATGCATAGCATATACGTACTTAGGTAGTCAAATAAGTGTATTCGTAAATCAATACTTAGTTTTTTTCGATGTTTTATTTAATTTATCTATTTTGCTTTCTTTAAAGAGACTAAAGATATATATGTAGGTAATACATTACAAAGCTTTACATATAAATACAAATAAATGATAATATCGCATTTATTTTTATTCGTGTTTGTAAAATTCGGCCTAAGCTCCGGATCGACAAGCCCATCGATAACGAACTATGTCAGCTACGGGCTGGGTATTGACTTGTGCTGGTTCACTCCGTTAAATCAGACACACCGTGACATGCACTCTCCTGGTGCAATAGATCGTTCGCCGCCGACATCTGCCTGCACTTGCAGCCGAATATGAACTATCCCACTACTTCGTCGACTGTCGGCGATCGATCAAAACTAAGCCTAAGTGAAAGGTGAACGCCACCGCCGGCGCCGGCCGCTGCGGGCCAAGTTGCCGACAGTTGTTGTGGAACTGTTACCGGGTAATGGAGGCGGCAGCCAACTTGGCCCGCGGGGACTCGCGCCGCGGACTCGACGTTGCCTCAAAATCATGAAACAATTGACGCTCTGGTAGCTCAGCCTTGAGATGCAATTATACCTCTCATTTGTGCCGGAAAACTATGAACATTTTAGCCTTTTGAAAGATTGAATCGAGCTGCACCGGCCGTATTCGAGCCCAGACAGTGCTATGCCCTTGCAGGGGATGACCATGTGGCGCTAAAGTTTGCGGCCACTAAGAAATCAACCCTGATACCTTCTTGTCAGGTTATCTGTCAACATTGACAGTTACACATAGGTACTTAATGTTTTAAACTGGTCTCAGAATTGACTTCTCAGCGCCCAACTTCGCTACTGTTTGTAAGTTGTGGCTGTTGTTTAGTGTAACTCCATATCGTATTTCAATAAAATAGATGTATGGATATGACAAACGTCTCAGATATTTTATGTTTGCCATAAAACGGTTAATACGATATATAAACAGCGCTGGCACTAGCGCCCCCACACCTGCCGCTTTACGGTCGCTCGCAGCCGCACGGGCCCCGCCGCGCCGCCGCTGCCGCTGACGGGCGCTCGCGCGGCAAAGCGATTATTCCAGCCACCGCGGGTTTATATCGCACAGCGGCTGAAACTTGCTTTGCTCGTATTACGTTTCTCTACAGGTAAGACTCCTTTACGACTTTCATTAATTGAAAGAGTCGTAAATTTTTGAACGTCACTAAAATAAAGACTTTACGAGTAGGTACATATAATGCAGGACCTTTGCGAAGTTATTATAATGTATTTGAATGCATGAATCATTTATATTTATTAATGAACTTTAGATCATCAAGTAGAAAAGCGTGGAGGGTGCTCAATAAACTAACGGGAAAAAATGGAGCAAGCAGGCTCAATGCGTCTCAAAAGCTGACAGACTCGATAGCAAACCGCATTGTAGATACATCACGTGTAAAGGGAAATCGTGCAGCTACTAAACATACCAAAAAGCTTGCCCGGCTTCCCTTCCAGTGGACGAAAATCTCTCCTGCTCGTTTTCGATTGAGGAAACTACAGCTGCCATCAATCAACTGGCCTTGGGTAAGGCAGCTGGGCAAGATGGTATATATAATGAATTTATCAAGAACCTTGGCCCAAAGTGTGTAAAATGGCTTGGAAGCTTCTTCTCGGACATATTGGCAAGGAACAAGCTTCCTCCATCTTTTAACTTCGCCAAGATAATTGCTGTGCTTAAACCCGAAAAACCAGTTGACGACGCAAAAAGCTACAGACCAATTGCCTTACTTAGCTGCGTTTATAAACTGCTAGAAAAGCTATTAGCATACAGGATAAACCCGCTCATCGACAAAATCGTCCCAATAGAGCAGGCGGGTGGTAAAGTGGTCGAAACTGTGCTGATCAAGTCTTATCCCTTACTTCACATATAGAAACTGGGTTCCAAAACAAACTGAAAACTGTGGCCGTCTTCGTAGACTTGTCTGCAGCTTACGATACCGTATGGAGACAGGGGCTACTGTATAAACTTATGAAGGCTGTGCCTTGTCGAAAGATTACAATCCTAATAAACAACATGCTCAGCAACAGACAATTCACTGTCCACCTTGGCGATAAGCAGAGCCGCGTTAGAAAATTACAAAATGGCCTACCACAGGGTTCAACACTAGCGCCGCTGCTTTTCAACCTTTACACTTACGACCACCACCTTCCAACCACGCTCTCTAGAAAGTTCATATATGCTGACGATATTGCACTAACCTACCAGCACGAAACGTTTAAGGTGTCAGAAGGTCAACTTACGACGGACCTGGAAACCATTAATAATTACCTAAAAACGTGGAGACTAGTACCAAACGCCAGCAAAACTGAAGTATCAACCTTCCACCTTCACAACCAACTCGCCAACTACAACCCCAAGGTTATCTTCGACGGCAGAGTTCTAGGATACAACCGACAACCCAATGTAGTGGTAAGATATATCCATTGTATACTCAACCTTATGTACTCTATATAACCGTGCTCGGACCAAATACAGTTCAGTTAGAGCTCAATATTCGTTTGATTCACATCCTTCCCAACGCCCTCCGTACATGGCGACCGTGACAGTTTGTCGACCCCTCTGGTCCACGCGTCGTACCTAATACGGATTTGAGACCGTTTTCCATCTATAGGCGGATACATAGTATGGTGTATGTTGTCGGTAGTTGAGTTTTCTACCACCTACCTTCGGGTAGTCTGTAATTTGATATTAAACTGTTAACGTGAGCTCCGTTGTTTTAATATCGTCCCGGGCCTAAATACCACAAATTGGCGACGATTTAGTACTTCACGCGTGTGTTTAGTGTAAAGTGGTTATAGGTAAAAATAATCAGGCGATAAAAAGCAAAAATGGCGAGTCACGGGAACATGTTTGGTGGCAGTCTCACATTTGACCATAGATCGCAAGAATGGGCCATTTTTAAAAGTCGTTTGGGCCAGTTTTGCACTGCAAATGATATAACCGAAGATTCGGACAAATCAGGAGCCAAACGACGGGCAATCTTGTTGACGGCGTTGGCAGAGGACACGTATCGTGTCGCGAGGAGTTTGTTATTTCCCACGGAGCTTGACAATGTCGAATATAAAACCCTTGTAAAGCATTTCGACGCTCATTTTGAGTCTAAGAAAAGTTCGTTTGCGGAGCGTTATAATTTTTATAAGGCGGAGCAGCGCGCAGGTGAAGACTTAGCGGAGTGGGCGACAAGGGTGCGAAGCTTAGCGGAGCATTGTGGTTTTAAAACGGAACTCGACATTATGCTACGAGATCGTTTCGTACTCGGTTTGGAAGATGTGAAGGAGAAAGAGAAGCTTTTCGCACAAAACGTCGAGAGTTTGACGTTTAACCGGGCGTTGGAGCTGGCACAAAGCGTGCGCTGTGCGCGCCAGGCGTTGCGCACCGCCGGGGCCGGCGCCGGCCTCGCGGCGGCCGCGGCGTCCGCGGCGGCGGCGGTGTACGCCATGGCGCGGAGTGGTGGCGCTGGCGGAGTGACGGCGGCAGCGGTACGACCGGCGGCAGCGGTGGTGCTCGATTCTCGTTGTGAAGTGTGCGGTTATAAAAGTCACTCTAGAGATCAGTGTCGTTTCATAAACTTTACGTGCACTAAGTGTAAGGTCAAAGGTCATTTGAAGCGTATGTGTACGAGCAAAGCGAAGTACAGGAGTAACCACTATTTGAACGCGGATGACGACGACACCATTACAGGTAGTTTTGATCTGTTTACTATAAACTGCATTAATAAAAAACCTATGTTTGAAACGGTGTCTATAGCGAACAAAAACATTTTGTGCGAAATAGATAGTGGTAGTGCTGTTTCAGTTATACCTTACTCAACTTATAAGGATGTATTTGTTTCGCACGAGTTGCAACCGTGTCAAGATGTATTAAATTGCTACAACGAGAGTAAAATATTTCCAATGGGGTACCTTGCGTTGCCGGTAATTTACGAAGGGCGCACGAAACAAATTACATCTTTTATCTTACAAAATAAAACTAAAAAACCCATACTATTAGGTCGAGATTTCATATGGGCATTTAACTTGCATCTATGTAGCAATTTAAGCTGTAATAATTTAGAAAAATTGGATTTGGGACAGCAATTTAAAGAAAAATATTCTAAGTTGTTTTCGGATGAATTAGGGGAATTCAACAAATTTAAGATAACCTTAAAAATCAAACCGGACAGTGACTTGAAATTTTTTAAGCCGCGACCCGTGCCGTTAGCACTAAAACCTAAAGTTGAGGCTGAGTTACAGCGTTTAGTCGAATTAGGTATACTAGAAAAAATTGATCACTCTGACATAGCTACTCCTATTGTACCCGTACTACGGCCCGACGGAAACATACGCATTTGTGGCGATTTTTCGGTCACGCTCAATAAAGTGTTATACCTAGATAACTATCCATTGCCGAGAATAGAGGATTTGTTCGGTGCAATGCACCTTCAACACGTTTTGTGCCGCGTGTGGCGCGTGCGCCGGCTCAGCAGAATACGCGTTGACCACTAGTTCGCAATAACCCAAATTCAGTGCACTTTTCGGATCCGAACCGGCCGGGTGCATTCGACCAAACATTAACATTTTCAACATATTTTTAAACATTCATACAACTTTAATATTCATTAATTTAACACTTTAAGAACAATAAACATTTTCTCTACTTTCCTCTCGACTTTTAACATTCATCGCGAGCCCGCACCCGCACATGGTCCTTCGAACTTAGGGCCTCGCGCGTTTTGATACCGTGGTTGATAAAGCCGTGTGAGGTGAACGAACTTTCAACGAGTGAGTGCTGCAGCGATCGGAGCCATTGGGGGAGAGGAGTAGCAGAGTCTCAACAGCAACGGTGGTGGTATTGGCAGTAACAGAGCAACGCAAGGAGATATTCAAGTAAGATCTTTCCTTATTATACTGCACCTTCGTCAGTAAAGATGGCTTACATTCAGCGTCAAGGAGAGATTCAACAACGGATGGAGACATCTTTCTCTAACTTTAAGAAAGATAGCTCGACTCGAAAGGCGAAGCATGAATATTTTAAAACACGTTTAGACGAGTTAAGCGAATTGTGGAATGAGTTCCAGTTTAACCACGAACAGATAAGTATGGTAGAGAGTCGTTCCAATTCGTATTTCACGGAAAGAATTTATGAGAGTACAAAGGAAACTTATACTAGTTTCCACGCGAAGCTGACAGCAGGGTTGCAAGGACTACAGGAGAAGAGCTCCGAAGCCAAGACCGACCTGAATCCTTCAGATGCGAGCGCATCTACAACTCTCAACAAGGACCTGGTGGATACATCCGCTAAGAGCGATAAGCCAGCATCCAGCGCCGAGGTAAGAGATAAGGAATTGGGTGTGTGGGTAAACAACAGAGGGGAACAGAAAGTAAGATGGACGAAATGATGCGCAAACAGCAAGCCAACATAAAAGCTTTCGCGCGGACCGTGAATAGCATTCAGATTGATTTATTAGAGGAGAAATGGGAGCTCGAGGATGCTCTCAAGTCACTGGAGGCTCGTTGGTCAGTTATCGATAATTTGCATTGGGAAATGGAAAGCGAAGGCCTTCAAAGCGATTCAACGTATGAAGGTATGTTTAACATGCATGAAAAAACTTACAACATGATGAAGAAAAACATTAATAAAAAGGTATGGTCAGTGAAACATAAAGTAAAATCAACACCTGTCTTAGACATTCCTATATTCTTTGGGAGTTATAATTCTTGGGTATCTTTCAAAGATTTATTCAGTGAGGCAATTCATAACAATTCAGCTTTATCAAACGCTCAAAAAATGCAATTTTTAAAGTCAAAAGTAAAGGGAGAAGCGGAAAGGCTAATTCAACATCTTCAGATAAGTTCGGAAAATTATTCAGTATGCTGGGACATACTTAACAATAGATATAACAACACTAAATTAATTTTTAACTCTCACCTTAACATATTATTTGGGCTCCCTATAATGCAACAACAGTCGTTAGCTCAGATAAAGAAGCTGCATGACACCGCGACTGAGTGCCTGCATGCAGTCAAGAATCTGGGAGTAAACATCGATACGTGGGACCCGTTGGTGATTTACATTTTAACCCAAAAACTAGACCCAGAAACGCATAAGGACTACATAGAATCATTGAAGAATTCAAGGGAATTGCCGGTGCTAAAACAATTCTTTGATTTCTTAGAAGGAAAGTTTACGAGTCTAGAAACATCCCGCAGGAAACAAGAGGCTACAATCAACAGATCGAACTTTAACAACACGAAGAAACCAAATCAGTCATACAATAATCGACCGTATCACAACAACATTAGTGGCACCAACAAGGGCTACGGAAATGTAACAGTTGCGAAAACTATGCGCGTTTCAAGTATCAAATGTCCGTTGTGCAAGTTTCCGCACGGGATCTACAGCTGTCGACATTTTTTGCAGATGCCGGCAGAAAAAAGACTCCAAACGGTCAATAAACTCGCTTTGTGTATAAATTGCTTATTTAGTCACAATGGAAATGCTTGCAATTCGAATAAAACATGTCAGAGATGTTCGAGTCAGCATAACACATTAATGCACGAGGCATGTGCAAGAAATGCAACATCAACAGCTCAGCCATCGACCTCAACTTATGCAACGAATGCAATTACTTCAAATACTGAAAACAATAGCGTAACAAACATTTCACAAACTTCGTTTTGTGAAACTTTACTAGCTACCGCTATGCTGAAAACGAAAGCCGCGGATGGCACCTACCACACCTTTCGGGCCCTGGTCGACCCAGGCAGCCAAATTTCACTTATAACAGAACGAGCCGCTCAAATACTTAACATAAAACGAGACAAGTGTTCTGGCGTCATCTACGGAATAGGAGAAAAAGAAAACGACTGCAAGGGCAAGCTGAAAATACAATGCATGTCGATGTACAATAATTTCACATTTAATGCAAAAGTCTTTATAATGAACAGAGTGGTGAAAAACATACCTGGCGAGACCTTTCCAAAACCTTCGTGGCCTATGATCCAGGATCTTAACTTGGCCGATCCGGACTTTAACGTTAGTCGTCCGGTAGACCTGCTTTTAGGGTCGGTGGTACACGCTCAGATCATTTTAGAAGGAAAAATAAAGGGTGAAAACGAATGGCAGCCCTTAGCGCAAGAGAGCCAACTCGGATGGCTTTTGAGTGGAAACGACGAGGAAGAGCTAGAGACCTACCATTGTAATATAGTAATCAACAACTTGGAGGAGATACAACAGTTTTGGGAGGTAGAAGATATAGCAGAAGAAGGGAATTTATCACAAGAAGATATGGAATGCATGAAACATTTTGAAGAAAACACGAAGAGAAAAGTTGACGGTCGGTACGAAGTGCGTATACCTATGAAGCCGAATTTCGAAGAAAAATTAGGTGAATCCAAGACAAAAGCAATCGCTCAATTTAAACACTCGGAGAAAAAGCTTCAGAAGCATAGTAAATTAGCGGAAGCATACAGAGCGTTCATGAAAGAGTACAGCGACTTAGGGCATATGAAAATTGCCGTAAAGGACAACACAATAGAGTACTTTCACCCACATCACATTGTGGAACGCGCAGAATCACTTTCTACTAAGTACCGGGTTGTTTTCAATGCTTCTAGCAAAACATCAACAGGATACTCCTTAAACGACTTGATGTACAGAGGCCCAAATTTGCAAAAGGATTTACAAACATTATTACTTAAATGGAGGCAGTACGAGTTTGTGTTCTGCGCCGACCTAGAAAAAATGTTCCGACAAATCCTCGTCCACGAAGATGACCAGCCCCTTCAAAAAATCATCTGGAAAGATGAGCACGGGGCGCTAACACCATTTCAGCTTACTACCGTGACATACGGAACAAAAAGTGCAAGCTATTTAGCCATGATGACGCTAAAAAGGCTGGCGCGTGACGAACGAGAGAACTACCCAGAAGCGTCCAAAATTTTGGAAGAATCATTCTATATGGACGACCTTATACATGGGTCGCACTCTATACAACAATCAATAAAGCTGATTAACGACATAACCGAATTGTTAAAAACAGCAGGATTCAACTTGCGGAAATGGTCGTCGAATAAACAAGAAGTGTTGGAACACATACAAAACAAGCAAGATGAGCAGAACTTGTTGATCAATTTTAAACAAGATGACATATCTAAAACACTCGGATTATGTTGGAATTCCGCAGAGGACAGTTTCACCTTTCAGTGTAAGATTGAGAAACGGAAGAACAAACCAACAAAACGAACACTCTTATCTGATATTTCCAAGCTCTTTGACCCGCTAGGCTGGCTCGCCCCGCTTAGCACCAAGCTCAAAATACTATTCCAGAAAGTTTAGAAACACTCAATTCACTGGGATCAGCCAGTACCAGATGAAATATGCATGGAATGGTCCAAAATACAAGAAGACATACACCTAATCAATGAATGTAAAATACCTAGATGGCTATTATGTAAACTGAATGACGCTATTCAACTACACGGATATTGTGACGCATCGCTGGAGGCGTACGCCTGTGTGGTATATGCACGAATTGAACAACAGACCAACCCCATTCTCGTCGCAGTGAAAACAAAAGTCGTCCCAAGCAAGAAACAATTAACACTTCCGAAGCTCGAGTTATGTGGAGCGCATCTACTATCGAAGCTGATGGCAAAAATTACAACATCTTTACAACAGCATACAGTACAAACATTCGGCTGGTGTGACTCTAAAATTGTTCTTGGATGGTTGCAAGGTCAACCCAGCCGCTGGAAACCATTCGTCGCTAACCGCATAGAACAAATAAAACAGGTGATGCCCGAAGAACAATGGCGTTACGTAAAATCGTCAGAGAATCCCGCGGACGCTGCAAGCAGAGGGCTAACAGCATCGCAATTGAAAGATAATTCTCTATGGTGGTCAGGGCCGACTTGGTTAGCCGATTTTCAGATAGAGCTTGAAAGTTCTCATAAACAAACATATACTACAACAGAAGAGGAGAAAAAATCGTATACATCAAATGTAGGGCAGAACAATAACGAACATAACATAATACACAACTTATTAGAAAAACATAGTTCAATTACCAAAGTAACAAGAATCGTGGCCTACATACTGAGGGCATTCACTTTGAAGCGTAAAGGCTTACCAAGCTATCTCACATTACAAGAGTTGAAAAAAGCAAAGTTAGCTATAATTCGAAGCGTTCAAAACAAGGAATTAGGAGCGGACATTGAACATTTACGGATAAACAACAAAGTCGAAACAAGGAGCAAACTTTTCTCATTATATCCATTCATGGATAAAAACAGCATCCTTCGAGTGGGGGGTCGCCTCGAAGGAGCCCATTTACCTTACGAAATGAGACATCCAAAAATCATTCCTAAGAAATCACGTCTTGCTACGCTACTAATAGAAAGCGCCCACTTGGAAACATTTCACGGAGGAGCCAAGCTAACTGCAAGCAAACTGCGAGAGGAGTACTGGGTGATCGGCGGGAACAACAGGGTCAAACAACAAGTTAGAAAATGCATCAAATGTCAAAAAATCGATGGGAAAAAACAATACCAGCTGATGGGCGATCTACCAACAGCTCGTGTCAATGAAGCAAAACCATTTTTTCACACCGGAGTCGATTACACCGGGTTCGTCGACATAAAAACAAGCAAGGTACGAAACAGCAAAACATTGAAGGGTTACATTGCAGTTTTCATCTGTATGGTCACCAAAGCAGTACATTTAGAACTTGTAACAGAATTAACAAGCTCAGCATTTCTAGCAGCTCTAAGGAGAATGGCCGCCAGAAAAGGGGCTCCGAAACACCTATACTCAGATCAAGGAACCAACTTTATCGGCGCCAATAATATTTTGAAGCAACAGTGGAAAGAAATTCAAAACACATTCGACGATAACTTCCTAGCAAAAATCGCCGAAATGGAGATCGAGTGGCATTTTAATGCCCCGTCCTGGCCTAGCGCTGGCGGGCTCTGGGAAAGAGCAGTCAGAAGCCTAAAACATCATTTAAAACGAGTAGTGGGTGAACAAAAACTTACTTACGAACAATACGCAACAGTTTTGGCCCAATTGGAAGCTTGTTTAAATTCCCGCCCATTATGCCCCCTGACCGAAAACATTGACGACTTAAATACACTGACTCCAGCCCACTTCTTACAAGGTAGAGCAGGAGTCACAGTAATGGAAACATACGAAGACGCACGCACAAAATGGAACTTAACACAAAAAATATTCAGTGACATTTGGAGAAGGTGGAAGTCTGAGTACTTAACTCTGCTTACAGCAAGGCAGAAATGGTGCGATCCTCAGAAAAACCTAGAAATAGGGGACATTGTGGTCATACATGAAGATAATTTACCAGCAGGAAAATGGGCGCTAGGGCGAGTAATCGACGTACACGCAGGACAAGACGGATATGTGAGAGTTGTAACCCTAAAAACGGAAAAGGGAATACTGAAAAGACCCGTAGTTAAGCTCTCCGTTTTGCCCCTAGAAAAATCTAAACAAGAGGAGGAACCCGCCGAACAAAGTTTCTCAAAACAAAAACAAACAAGAAAACCAGCAAAAAGAGGACGCATGGCAACGTTGTTGATGATGTTCATTTATTTACTCACATTTTTGGCATCTGGAAATTGCGTCCAAATGACGTCTATCAATGAAGGTCAAGGATTGTACTTTGACAAGCTAGGAACAATGCAGCTAGTTCGCGACGAATGGAAATTAGTTGCATACCACGACATGAGTCCTTTCTGGGAAGGTGTTTCGGCTTACAAAAAGTACAACGAACAATTGGAAACCATTTGTAAACAAGTAAGCAATCTTTCGCACTGTGACGTCATACTTCTTCAATTAAGACATTCATACGATGAACTACAACATTATAATAAAGTATTATCCAGACATCAGCTAAAACAACAAACAAGAAAGAGACGGGGATTTTTCAACGGAGTCGGGAATCTAGCTAATTCATTATTTGGAGTCTTGGATGACCGCTTCGCTCAACAGTACCAAAATGACATTAGTAGCATCAAAATCAACGAAAAACATATCGTCACAATGTGGAAAAACCAAACATCCATCGTGGAAGCCGAATACAACATGCTCCAGCGAACAAAAGAAACCATACAAAAACAGCACAAGTTAATACATCAACATTTACTTTCTCTAGAAAAGGGCACCACAGCCATGGAGAAAGAGATAACAGTCGCAGAGAGCCTGTCTCAATTTACAGTTGTAGCCATGGCCGCAAACAATTTATTAACCCACCTTAGAACAATACAAGACATGTTATTAGACACCATAACTAACATTTATAATGACAGGATGAATATACATATTATTAGCCCAGAACAACTACAAAAAGAATTAAACATTATATCCGGCCAACTTCTAAATGATCTTACCCTACCAGTCGATAACCCACAAACAAACCTACAAAGCATCTACCAAGTATTAAAGGTAAAAGCAAGAATGACCGACCAATATATGATATTTGAAATTCGCATCCCATTGATTACACGTGATCGTTACGACCTTTACAGGATTATTCCGGTCCCGCATAGCTTAGGCAGAAACATGATATCTGTTGTGCCCATAGAAAAATACGTAGCAATGAACTTTCAAAAGGACGCCTACATGCCAATACAGGAAAAAGATCTTGAAATTTGTACGATACGAGATATGTCCACGTACATGTGCTCCCTTAAGGTACCAATATACAAAATGAGCACCGACCAAGATCTGTGTATACAAGACGAAAAGGTAAATTTACAATGTAAAACAAGCATAGCCGCGTGCCAGAACAAGTGGATTAGTTTATCAAAGTCAAATCATTATTTCTATTTCTGTTGCGACCGGTGTCAGTTACGAACAATTTGCACCGATCAAGTTACATCACAAACATTAGTACGCGCCAACATTATTTACATCGAGGAACATTGTGTTGTAAAAACAGAAAACTTTGCAATTCACACGCACATGAACATGCAAAGCAGAACAAATTTAAAGTACACCATAGCCGCACCAGAAATCGACCCAATAAACCACATAATAAACATTACTATAGAAAAATTCGAAAACAGCAGTTTGATCTTTAAGGAAACTGACGAAGATAAAAATATAGAAAAAGAAATAAAAACGCTAAAAGAAATTCAATTTCCCGACGAGACCAAATATACTATACATAATGTACACCACTACACTGCAATATACTGCCTCTTTATCATGATTATTATTATGGCAGCTATATTAATTTGCCGAAAAAATAATTGCCAATGGAAACGTCCAAGACCTCCGGCAAGTACTGCAAAGCCAGAGGAACGAGCAGCCACAGACAGCATCCCCATGAGACGCCAAGAGCACCGACCGCCGCCGCCGCCGCCGCCGCCCCGAGCGAGCGCGAGCGCGGTCTCCACGCCGTGTAGTGTACGTCGTACCAGCACCGGTGGCATGAGTGATGACAAGTGTAGTGTTAGTGCGCGATATCGAGCGAAAAGTGTGAGTGAGGGAGAAATAAGCAGTGCGCGAGTGAAAGTGCTCACATCTCACAATCACGAGATGAGTAGATCAACGTATATGGACAGGGGAAGCTCCCCAATTTTAAGAAAAATATCATTCAATGAATAACATTTTAGTTTAAGTTGATTGTTCAATCATCTTGTATCATTCTCTTAGTTCTTCATCTCATCGTTTGCCCCCCGCAAGATGTTCGGTGCAATGCACCTTCAACACGTTTTGTGCCGCGTGTGGCGCGTGCGCCGGCTCAGCAGAATACGCGTTGACCACTAGTTCGCAATAACCCAAATTCAGTGCACTTTTCGGATCCGAACCGGCCGGGTGCATTCGACCAAACATTAACATTTTCAACATATTTTTAAACATTCATACAACTTTAATATTCATTAATTTAACACTTTAAGAACAATAAACATTTTCTCTACTTTCCTCTCGACTTTTAACATTCATCGCGAGCCCGCACCCGCACAGGATTTATTCGCGAGATTACACGGGGGAGTGGAATTCTCGAAATTAGATTTATCGCGCGCTTATTCGCAACTTGTTCTAGACGACTCGAAACGTTTGACTTGCATTAACACTCACAAAGGCTTATTTTGCTACAATAGGTTAGTGTTTGGATTATCCAATGCCCCGTTTATTTTTCAAAGAACAATGGAACAACTTTTAGCCGGAATAGAAGGAACGTGCATTTTTCTGGATGATATTTTAATTACCGGACCAAACCGCGAAATACACTTACAGCGGTTAGAAAAAGTTTTAGGTATATTACAAGAAGCCGGTTTGCGACTAAAGCAGGATAAGTGTGAATTGTTTAAAGCCTCTGTCGAATACTTAGGGTTCCGCATAGATAAAAATGGATTGCATATATCAGAAAAGAAAATTGAAGCAATTGTTAACTGTGAGAACCCTAAAAACGTAAGCGAACTGAAGTCTTTTTTGGGAATGATAGGTTTTTATAGATGTTTTGTTCCAAATACAGCCAGCATACTGGACCCATTACATGCCTTACTAAAAAAGGGGGAAAAATGGGCTTGGGGACCTAAGCAACAAGATGCTTTTGACAAGATAAAGCTTGAATTAGCATCAGAGCGCGTACTGGCACACTATGACCCTGACTTGCCGACCGTGGTGACGGCAGACGCGGGCCCGAACGGCCTGGCCGGCGTGCTGGCGCAGCGCCAGCGCGATGGTACGGAGCGCGTGGTGGCGTATGCCTCACGATCTCTTTCAAAGGCAGAACGTAACTACGCCCAAGTCCAAAAAGAGGCGGCTGCTCTGGTATTTTCGGTAAAAAAATTCCACCATTATTTATATGGTCGTTCGGTGCCATTTACCCTTCGCACGGATCACAAACCGCTTTTGTCAATTTTTGGTAGCAAAAAAGGCGTACCAGAATTAGCGGCTACTCGTCTGCAACGGTACGCTTTGTTCCTGTCGGCATACAAATTCAATATTGAGTATGTAAAAGGAGAACAAAATGTTGCCGATTTTTTGTCCCGTTCAGTCAGTTCTGTCTCGCAAGATAATCTAGACCTCCAAGACGAACTTGACAGGTCTACATATGTGAATTTTATATCAAATTCGACCTTACAGCCACTTAGTATTGTCGATATTCAAAAAGAAACCGCAAACGATTCAGTTTTAAGTAAGGTAAAACATTACATAATTAATGGCTGGCCCGCCAAGGTATCACATGTTGAATTGAAACCTTATTTCGCTTGCCGTTTAGAATTGTCATTGGAAAATGGCTGCATTCTAAGAGGCCATAAGGTTGTTATTCCTATGATACACAGAGAACAGTTACTATCAGAGTTACATAATTCTCATTTCGGAATCGTTAAAACGAAAACTGAAGCTAGGGCTAGAATGTGGTGGCCTAATATAGATAAGGATATCGAGGGCAAAATAGGAACATGTAGCATATGTCTAGCATTACGTAATGATCTTCCGCGCGCGCCATTGGCGCCGTGGCCATACCCGGCCGGGCCGTGGCAGCGGGTACATTTGGACTTGTTTTCATGGCAAGCCAAACAGTTTTTTGTTGCGGTAGATGCTCACTCAAAATGGGTGGAATGTTTTTTATTGTCGGTTACAAGCACTAACGCTATTATAGATAAACTAAGCGAAATATTTAGTAGGTACGGGTTGGTGCAAACTTTGGTTACCGACAACGCAAGTAATTTCTGTTCGAGTCAATTTGAGGATTATTGTAAAATCAACGGTATGCAACACGTAACTATTGCACCATATCACCCGGCATCAAATGGGCAGGCAGAAAATACAGTAAAAACTGTAAAACGGGCCGTTAAAATTATAATGCAACAAAACAGTTTACCGCTAGAAATAATAAGGAAATTAAATAAGTTTTTGTTCGATTATAGAAACTCGGTGCATTGTACAACCGGTTACTCGCCCGCCCAACTAATGCTCGGGCGCGCGCTGCGCTGTCGCCTCGACCTGCTGCGCGCGGCGCCGCCCGCGCCCGCGCCCGCGGGCTGCGCCGGCGCCGACGCCATGGTGTCGTCCTCATCCGTACCGCAAAATCCGCTGACTAATGTGTGTGCGAAACAGACCTTACACAGTAAATACTATGGCGGAGTACGAAATTGTAATTTTAATATAAACGATACCGTGTTAGTAAAACATATATTTTCAAATGGTTATAAACATGAATGGAAGAAAGGTGTAATTGTAAAAAAAAATGGTGCAAGAATGTATGAAGTGTTTGTGCCGGACTTAAA
The DNA here is from genome assembly GCA_025490895.1 of Thaumatotibia leucotreta. Taxonomy (NCBI): domain Eukaryota; kingdom Metazoa; phylum Arthropoda; class Insecta; order Lepidoptera; family Tortricidae; genus Thaumatotibia; species Thaumatotibia leucotreta. The sequence goes on from JALPQI010004235.1 coordinate 71,608, forward strand.
TGCAAACTTAAAAGAACACATAGATCAGTTGTTAGTATATAAAGGAGCAAAGATCGCAATGGACGTGGATGACTTGAGCCTGGACGGAGAGGACCCCGAGCTCGAGCACGAGGAGCTGGATGGGAATGATTCTTTCTGTTCGGTCCCTGATGAAGGCCAACTGATGCCCGATCCGGTCGGAAACCTGGTTTCAGGAACGGAAATGAGCGCTCAACCAAACTGTGAGAGTCAGAGTGAGGTCCAGCGGCTCCAGGCGGAGGGGAGCGAGGGCACCGCGCCTGCTGGAGACGCGGCGCGCGGACCGGGGGTACATCCCACCTCTGTTGGTGATGGACGGGCTGTGCGATCGACTAGGAATAAGAACGCTTTGTATAAGATTTAGTTAATGTTGTATCTTTTGTTAACTATTGGTGGAGGGATTATGGTGTATGTTGTCGGTAGTTGAGTTTTCTACCACCTACCTTCGGGTAGTCTGTAATTTGATATTAAACTGTTAACGTGAGCTCCGTTGTTTTAATATCGTCCCGGGCCTAAATACCACACTTCACTTCACTTGCAAAGTAACGATGAGTCAAATCCAGTTTTGTAATCTTAAAGTGGCAGACGTGTGTGTGCGTTCAGAAAATATACCAGCAAAATGGGAAAGCAGCAGTCCAAGTCAGAAGAAACAATAGTGGTGCAAAACTCCGCGGGAGGCAGTAACAACGCCTCCGTTGAAGAACTGAAGTTCCACGTTACAACAACCAACATATTGCTATCTATAATAGTGTTATCAATAATTTTGGGTTTACTCTACTTCATTGTCAAGTTGTATCGAAGGTGCCATGTGGGATGAATAACGCGAGAAATTCATCGTGATACCTTACGGAGATCAGTATTTCGTCGAGCACCAGCGGACCTCGCAGGCAGTGACGGCGCCCAGCCAAAACTATACCCAAGAGTGCCAGGGGTATAACAGTGATTTATGTTAAGTTGATGAGAATATCGGCATCTGATAATTTGGAACATTTTACAAGCCTACGTGTTTTATTTGGCATGGAGCATTGAACTTGCAATCACGAGAGTAGGTACAGTGCACGCGCCGCCATACGACACCACTCGTGCCCAATGTTTGCCGCGCATCCGTATATGGTATACCGAATGATTCATTTAGTGTTCAACGTTTGATGAACTTTGATCAAATTCGCGAGTTAAATAAATTTAATTGCAGTCGAATTCCGTAAAGTGAAGTGATAATGCTAAAGGTTAATATGAAAGTGCAACATAAAAACTGTAAGTAGATTAGTAAGTTACTTATAACTAATTCCGATGGGAATATAGCGTAATTTTAAATGTATTTCAACTATAGACCATTCGATTCATAAGTATTATATCGGTCATATATTTATGGCAAGTGTTTTAGAATCATTGTTTAACGAATTGAAGGACGTAAGGACGTACCTAATTAAAATAGGACCATCCAGGAGGACTGGTCAAATCTTAAAAATAAAAACGAATGAAGCCCAAGCGATATATGAGCGGTATACTACTTGTTTATTAGATATTGACGCTAAAATTACTTCAGGGAGTATAAGTGTGAAAGAATTACCTGTTTTGGAGGAGTTTAACGAGAAAATATTATCATTACATGACGAGATATTAAACTTATGTAAAGATATTCCCACAAACAGAGTGAGCGAGATAAATAATTTAACCATGTCGACGTTCGATTTAAAAACGGCCTTGAGCCTTCTGCCATGCATGACAGACGAAGAAAATGCTACTAAGCAATTAATAGACAATATTGAATATTATGATTCAATTCTCGCTAACTCTGGATGTAAACAAAACTTAATAAACTTCGTTTTAAAGAGCAGATTGTCGCAGGCTGCTAAACTTAAAATGAAAACTAAATATGACACCATACAAACTTTGATTTCGGATATGAGGGCAGAATTATTACCAAAAAAGGCAGCCACGGCTATCCAGAGTAAGATGCAAAATATTAGACAAAATGATTTATCGGTTTCAGATTACGGGAAGGAGTTGACAAACTTATTTGTTGACCTTACGGTTACGCAAGCCGATGGGAACACGAAGTGTTATGATATTTTAAAGCCAATTAATGAAAAATATGCAATTAAACAATTTGCCGACGGCTTACGGAACCGTAGATTAAGTACAATAATTTCAGCAAGGAATTATACCTCCCTAAAGGACGCGATTCAGGGCGCTCAAGACGAAGAAATGGCCACCCCGGTTACATCGGGAGAAATAATGGGTATGTATAAAAATAGCTATTTCTATCCAAGCAGGGGTAATAGGAACGGATACAGGGGATTCCGGGGAGGTAGCCACAGGGTTGCCTCCGGATTCAGAGGCCGCAGCCACGAATATTTAAATCAAAGTCGTGATTGGCAACAGCAGCCACAGCCTTCTACGTCACGAACCCAGGACGTGCGGACCCGCCCAAACAGAGGTACGTATACTCGACGCTATCAAGGCACGCGTCCTCAACATGATCTTAACATTATGACTGAACCAGCGAATGATAACTTGGACGATGCGAGCCCCGTGCCGGAAGTCCCAAACCAGTTTTTTCGTGACTAAACCGGAACATACCATTTTAGCCACTGACAGCGACTGTTACGTACACCTTTCGTCAACATCTTATTTAGCGGATTCGGGAGCATCGTTGTCGGCTATCAAATATAGACATGTAGCTAAATACAAAATTCCAATCCACGCTGAGAGCATAGTCATAAATGGAGTCGGTGGAAAGATAGGATCGCTAGGATATGTCTACCTTACCCTCAATTTGGGAGATAGGGACGTGCAACATAAGTTCCACGTATTTAGAACATTGCCGGTGGAGTCGGACGGCATATTAGGACGCGACTTCCTAAGGAAGTATAAAGCTAATATAGATTTCGAACATAACAAATTAACATTGAAAATAAATGCAGATACAACTATTTCTATACCTATAACGACAGTCTGTAATAAAGCCATCAATATTCCCAAAAGATGCGAATCAGTACACTATGTAGAAACAGACTTTAACGAAGATTGTGTAGTATGTTCAGACACAATACAAGAAGGCATATACGTAGCAAACTCAATCGCGGCACCCGTCAATGGAGTGATACCCATAAGAATATTAAATGTCACTGATACTGATGTGTCATTGGAAAGCATAAAACCCGTAATTCACAACCTTAATGGCTACAATCTATGCGCTTTTGATAATGTCACAAAAAATGCTGATAGAGTTAAACATTTGTTTGCAAAGCTAAATCTAGGACACCTTAATAAAGAAGAACAATTGACAATCGAAAGTGTATGTGCAAAATACGCGGATATTTTTCATTTACCTGGGGACTCTCTAACTACTACAGATATATATCAACATTCCATTACTTTGAAACCAAATACTCAACCAATATTCACAAAACCTTATAGGTTACCCTTCTCTCAAAGAGCAGAAGTTAGGCGTCAATTAGATAAAATGCTTGAAGAAGGTATAATAGAACCTAGTAAAAGCGAATGGTCTAGCCCAATATTATTAGTCCCTAAGAAATTGGACGAAAACGGTAAAAAACAATGGCGTCTAGTAATAGACTACAGAAAACTGAATAATTCCATTGAAGATGACAAATTTCCACTTTCAAATATTACTGAAATATTGGAATCATTATCTGGTAGCATATACTTCACCCATTTAGATCTCTATCAGGGTTACTACAACGTTGATCTTGAGAAAAATAGTAGAAAGCTGACAGCTTTTGCCTCAGGAGAGTATCAAATGACTCGTATGCCACAAGGACTAAAATCGAGCCCCAGTTCCTTCTCGCGTATGATGAACATCGCTTTAGCCGGCCTTAACTATGAAAAATGTTTAATTTACCTCGATGATTTAATAATATTTGGGAAAAATTTAGAAAGTCATAACAAAAATTTACAGAGTGTGTTCGAGAGATTGCGAAAAGTTAAATTGAAATTGAATCCAGTAAAATGTGATTTTCTAAAAAAGAAAATTCTTTACCTAGGCCATGTTATTTCAAACGAAGGAATATTACCAGATCCGGGAAAAATAGATGCCGTAAAAAATTATCCGCGCCCACAAAATACAGAAGAAGTTAAGAGATTTGTTGCGTTCACTAACTATTACAGGAAATTTATTAATAATTTTGCAGCCATAGCACAGCCATTAAATGCACTATGTAAGAAAAATACACCATTCATTTGGAATGATGAATGTCAGAAATCATTTGAATTATTGAAAGAACATATTGTAACTCCACCTGTCCTTGATTACCCAAATTTAACGGAAGAAAATAAATTTATAGTGCAAACCGATGCTTCTAATAAAGCGATCGGAGCTATATTATCAAACAAAAACGGACGTCCAGTAGCTTTTGCAAGTAGGACCTTAAATCCAGCAGAAAAGAACTATCCAGTTATAGAAAAAGAACTTTTGGCCATAGTATGGGCAGTAAAACACTTCCGTCCATATTTATACGGGCGAGCTTTCAAAATAAAAACAGACCATAAACCGTTAATCTATCTTTTCAATTTAAGAGACCCATCTAGTAGATTAATGAAATTCAGAATGGTTTTAGAAGAATACGACTTTGAAGTAGAATATGTAAAGGGCACAAACAATGGGGCTGCGGACGCGTTGTCTCGTATTACATTAACATCCGAACAATTAAAGGAACTTCATGACATTCACGTCATGACAAGGGCACAGGCACGTAAGTTGGCAAACATGCGTCCACCGTCAGATATAGTACACACCACTAATGGGCCTGATAGCACGAATCAAAAAGTAGTAAGTACACACTTTAAGCCAAAACAGTCAGTGGAGTTAGAGTTCAGTGACGCTATAGGTATAGAAAATATGAGAAAGAAAGGTATAATTACCAATGAAAGTAAAACATTATGTTATGTTCACCATAATAAAACCATTTATATAAAACACTTTAACTCTTCATCGCAAATAACACGAGCTGAGTTTGTGAAGGAGTTAAATGAAATGTGTATGAAAGAAAATATAAGTCAATTATGTATAATAAGGAATAATGACAACGATATTTTTATTAAAAAACTCGCAGAGCAAATGAAACAAAACAAAAATAACTCAGGCCCTAGGCTATGTATCCTAAATAGTATAACAAAGGTAAACGATAAAGATGATAAACGTGTCATTATCAATGATTTCCACCTTTTGCCCAGTAGTGGTCACGCGGGCATAAAAAGAATGATTAATAATATCAAAAAATATTATTACTGGCCTGGCATTGATAACGACGTAAAAAAATTCGTAGCCAAGTGTGATAAATGTCAACGTAATAAGTATTCCTTGCCAGTAAAAGAACCCATGTCACTGACTACTACAGCTGAAACATCTTTTCAAAAAGTTTACCTCGATTTAGTGGGACCCTTAGAAACGGACGATAGCAGGTACTCATATATACTGACACTTCAATGCGAACTCACGAAATATATCGAGGCAATTCCTTTATACACAAAACAGGCAGCAGAAGTTGCAAAAGCTCTAGTTTGTAATTTTATTCTTAGATACGGAGTACCAAAGGAAATAGCTACAGACCGAGGTCAAGAATTCATGTCGACTATATTCCAGGAAACATGTAAGTTGTTACAGATCAAGAAGTTGTCCTCGACAGCATACCACCACCAGTCCATTGGCGCTCTTGAGGTAACACATAAACATTTGAAGTCTTTTCTCAGGATACAAACCGAAAACCACCCAGAAACTTGGAGCCAGTGGCTGCCCTTCTGGTGTTTTGCCTATAATACAGCAGTACACTCTGAAACGAAGTTTACCCCTTACGAATTAGTTTTTGGAAAAATATGTTCACTTCCTAGTAACCTTACAACAAACGTTGATCCCCTTTATAATTTTGACAATTATCCCTGCGAATTAAAGTACCGTTTACAGTTGTCACAAAAAGAAGCACGGGATAACCTACTTTTAAGTAAGAGTATAAGAAAGATAAAGTATGATTCATATGTAAACCCTATAAAATATAACACAGGTGATTTAGTACTAGTAAAAAATGAAACAGGTACAAAATTGGATGCGCTGTATTCCGGACCATTTAAAGTAGTAAAAGATGTTTCTCCAAATGTTCAGATAATGAAAGATGGAAAACTTGATGTTATACACAAAAATCGTACGAAAATGTACCGTAGCCAATTGTAAGGAAAATTACATTAATCAAATATAATTTTATTAATAAACACTTAAGACTTAGGTATATAAAAAAAAATGAATTGTATTTCATTTTTTTTTGCCTTCCCCATGGAAGGTGTAGTGGTAAGATATATCCATTGTATACTCAACCTTATGTACTCTATATAACCGTGCTCGGACCAAATACAGTTCAGTTAGAGCTCAATATTCGTTTGATTCACATCCTTCCCAACGCCCTCCGTACACCAAATACCTCGGAGTTACCCTGGACCACTCGCTGACATACCGATCCCACCTCAGTAAACTCAACAAAAAACTGGCAACGCGTAATAACATCATGGACAGACTAACCGGCACGTCGTGGGGTGCTAGCGCTGATGTGCTGCGTACAACTGGACTCAGTCTGGTGTACTCTGCGGGTGAATACTGCGCTCCGGTTTGTCTTAACAGTGCCCACACGGATAGGGTGGACACCCAGTTGCGAAGAACCATGCGATGCATATCCGGAACTATACAGTCGACTCCCATTCAATGGTTGCCAACTCTGAGTCATATACCTCCTCCACACCTAAGAAGACAACAGGCACTGATAAACGAAGCACGTAAAATCGCTGGCGATCCAAACCTGCCGGTCCATCACGAGTTTCTGCACCCGCCTCGTCATCGCCTGAAATCCCGACATCCGCCCTACCAAACAGCCCACCACCTTATGGAAAAGCCTTTCGATATAGGAACCATGTGGAAAGAGGAATGGAAGGCAAACCCACCTGGGGACGCAGTCTCAAACTATGACCCCACGCAAATGCCCATTGGTTTCTCGACTCCTAGACGGGATTGGTGCCAGTTGAATAGACTGAGAACCGCACATGGGCTTTGCGGGGATTATATGTTCAAGTGTGGCTGGAGAAACTCACCAGTATGTGACTGCGGAGCTCCCGTGCAATCCATACAGCACATAATCCAGGACTGCCCAAAGAGGAGATACACTGGAGTTGCCCTGAATTTGCTCACTCCTGATGCGGACGCAGCCAATTGGGTGAAGAAGCTAGATATAAAATTATAGCATGATATTTGATAAGATTAGTAAGCGACTAATTTGTAGCCATACGATTAAATAAATAAAAAAATATATTTATTCGCAAGACAGATGTGGAAATAGTAAAAAATAGTATTGAAATACTTAGGTATTGCAGCTACTGATGCTAAGTACCTTACAGCTTGTATGACACTCGCCCCGAGGACATCGCGCTCGCGGTACGTTGTTAAATAGAATGCCTACTGGAACCGGGGTGACATTAGGTACGTGAGGTGAAATATATGAAAACTGGCCAAAACACAATTGCGGAGATTCATGATCCGCCCCTTTCCCAAATTGCCTTTGTTGTTCTTGCACAAAAAACGCGAATGTAACATTTCTGGAGTGTATTTTATACGTCGCACTAAAGTTTTTACGGTCCGCACCGCAGATTGTGTCCCGTGTCGGTCGGAGGTCCTAGTTGCTTAAGTAAGCCCTTCAGTGGAGGGGGGAGGGGCTCGCTTGTAGTGAAAGTTGAACAGCTGGCGGGCGACATCAAAGCCGCGCGTTAATTGCGGGAGTGGGGGGGGGGGGAGGGGGGTCCGTGACCTTCAGGCGACCGCGTCTGCAGCGGCGATGATATCACGATAGTCCGTGATGCGACTGCGGGTCTCTTTAATTACCTTATTGCTCTTTATTTACTTTACTCTCTTTATTTAAATATACAACAGAAAGTTTAGTGTCGAGTTATGTAGTTAAGACTGAGTGTCAGAAGGCACGGCTATTGTAAGCTAGGAGTAGTGTCCGGCGTGTGTCGCCCCGTGTCGACCTCTGTCGGCCTCTGCCGGCCTCGCGGTCGCGGTGGTTGCGCTATTCCGCCTGCGGTCGCCCGCCGCTGTATTATTGTTTCCCATTTATTTCCAAACGTACAATAATTAAATCTGACATCAATTCTACTCCGCGAGGCTTTCCACTAAATCGACTCCGATGTAAACAGCGCGAGTACCTCTTCCGGCTCCGCGTGATGTATCGCCTGTCGCGCTCCTAATTACGTAATTCGACCTTAATTACAGTCACTACACGAATCGGCGTTGTTTGATGCGCGCTAAACTATAAACGAGCGGAAGTCGAGCGATGAGCGCTTAATGGGGTCGTTAATAGTTTAGGAGAGTCGCACAAGTATGTGTGGAGCGTCTCCGCCTAATGAACGCCGGGGACGGGCCGGGCCGGCACTGCAAGGAGCCCGACTGTCCGAAGTGTTCGTACTCATTAACGATGTGACGAGCTCCCGACGGATGTGTATGATCGTGAAAGCGGTAATTTAATTAGTTTAGCAACTCGCGCGGGTTAACTGGAGCGCCGAAAACTTCCAATTAAAAGTTAATAAACATGGCGGCAGTTATCGTTTAGGCGGGAGTTCCACCGGCCGGGCGCGTGAATATTGTATGGGCCGCGCGCGCCTAAACGACGTATTTTGAATTAATTTCGCCGTTCGCGCAACCGCCGCCATTAATCCGTACATAAATGATGCGCGGGCCGGGGGGGGGGGGGGGGGACGCACGAGTCTCGCGAGGAACGTTCAAGGAGGCCTGGCGTGGCGATAGACGATGCCGTTATCAATATCGATACAAAGCTTGAAAAACTATCGCTTACCCGAGTGTAAGTAAGTGTTGTAATAACTGCGAAAACGTTCGATCAACCTATTGCGAAGTTGTAAATTTTTTTATCAGTTCTGTCAATCACCAGGTGGTTCACTGTCGTCCGGCGTTAATCGCTTATCGAGCTATGCGTCACTTTCGCACTTGAACACTTGTTAGAACGTGACGTCAACAACGACAAATTATTAGACGCGGTACCATCATAACCATGATGCCATACACAAATTTTCTCTGTGAACATCTTCTTCTTCTGAGTCGTAGCCTCATGTCTGAGGGACGTGACTCCTATGAGATTATTCTTCCTGTCACTGCTCTCCAGGCCGTTCGATCTTCGGCCATGTGAATGGTTGCCTGGAGTGAAGTTTGGGTTATATTTTGGACCACATCCGGTCATCCGTCCATCTACTGGGTGCGCGCCCCCTACTTCTTCGGCCATCGACACTTCCCGTAATAATGCGCCTTTCTATCGCATCCCCACCACGTCTGATTGTGAACATATACTGATACATTCACTATGGTGTACACGCTTATTACTTATACCTTTTTCATAGCGGGTAGATGCTGCAGTAGAAGTCATGTCACTTTCTAGCTGAAACTTCACGACTCGAGCACACATTGGCAGTTATAAGTAAAACCAATAACAGGTAGCTCTACATGAGCGTCTTAATGCTGTACGATGATCGTCACGCATTCAAACGACGAAATAGCTTTCAGTTTTACAATAAGTATCATGTAAATTCAATTGCATGCACACTCTTTGTCAGTATTTAACAGTATTATCAATAAACAGGAAGCACGGTAATGTAATCGTCACAGTCCGCGGGCCGCGGGTAGGTAGTGCGGCGGACACCGCGCAGCGAACGTTTGCATTCCAATGAATATTCATACACACGAAAATAACGCCACTCCGCATTCAGTGTTCGCCAAATTTGATTTGTAACATTCGCAGATAATGCTCAATTAGTTTTGGAATGTGATTGTTATTCTACAGACATTACATACAATCTAGTTTGTTTATGTAAAGTGTGGCTCAATGAACCCGTCCTCTCATAATAAGCATTTTATTAACAAATATTTTGTCCATGAGATTGCTTCATTGGCTTATTCTATTGCCTATGCATGTAGGTTAAACATATCCAAGTCTCTGATCTAATAGATGGAACCTCCAGTCTTAAGTCATAATAAAAAGGAGTGATGTTTTATCTATTGGTATTTACGTGCGCATCACAAACTTTAATAATAAACAACGCTGCTTTATTTGAAGCTATGCTCATTGCTCAACGGCTGTTCGGTCTCATAATCGTCCGCATGTATGTTTGTACTTACACTCGGACCCCGAACTAAATCTAGTTTAAATGCGCATTAGTGCAGCTGGGTTTTGGCATCTCGTCAACCGCTAATGACTTCTGATTCTCTGAGAGCGTACCCAGTACCCACTCGTACCAGCTTAAGTTCGCTTGATAGAACATAATCGCCGCCGAAGCAGATTGCAAACATTAATATTCCGTAAGCGAAATAATTGTGATTGCCTGAGTCAGATGCTCATTTTCATGATTGTCTTTTAATCTTATTATTCCGTTATTTGGAATTATACCATCAGAGCGTACGAGATACGCAGAAGGGTATTAAAAATAATTGATATGATCAAGAATTGCTGTATTTTACCAAGCTGGCGTACAACTTTAATGCGATTTTCTACGAATAAATAAAACATGGAAGCCGCACGCCATATTAAATTGCCTTTCAAAAACGGTCCTGAATTTTAGTTGACAAGTGTCACCCCCTCTTCAATGCGTCACGGTAATGAATTTCAATGTCACCCTATAAAAACTTAAACCGCCATTTAAAAATAGTTGTGATTGGTCCATCAACGTTTTGATTGGCTATATTCTATAAGCATTTGTCAAAGATGTTGCGTCGACATATGCGCGGTGTTAAGAAAAGCGCTATGTCCTGCCCATCTTGGCACAATTGAACAATTGTTTTTGGGGGCATTTTTGAGCTGGCGTTAGACGTCCATGTTATTTATGGTCGCAGGCGATTTTATTAACTGATTGGTGTTACGTTACGTTAAACAGACATCTTATTGAAAGGTTAAGCTTCCGAATATTTTGAAAATGTTTACCTAACAAAAATATGCTTACGTTACCATATTAGACAATATTATACCTAATTGTACTTCTAAGTTTGAAAGAAGTAAGGTCGATCGAGGCAAATGCAGCTAATCAGAACATTTATTAAAAGCAACAAAATATTTTTATAAATCTGGAACCTGCGGATCTTTTTACAAAATCCATTACTTCCATTAAGAGAAAGTGCCATTAGTTATATTTATCTTACAGCTGCATGTGTGCCCTCAGTGGACCTTAGGTATTATCATAAGTGGGCAGCTAAAGGCACAATTAGACCGTGCGAGTTTTTCGCCCATTTCACATTGCCCATAAGCAATAATTACATGGTGAATATTGTATAAAAATGGTTACATTAATGCGACATATAAAAACTGGCCAACGAACGTGTCATTCGATACTCGTACGGCGATTATCGCCAGGCGACATAGTTTACACGAAGAGCTGCATTCTGCATTCTATGGTTATTTTAACTCACATGTGCGAATATCGCAAGAATCGGTTACAACCAATTTTTCCATACGAGTTAGTTATAATAGTATTTTTTGTAATTAGTTGCTAATTAACAAATGTGGAATGAAATCTGCACAAAGTTTAATATTATATTAAATAAATGATATCATTATTATTTTCTTGAAGATGTACGTTTTTTAATATCGATTTTAACAAGTATTCATGCAAGATAAAAACTACTTGAATCCAAAGTGTATAACTTTAGTTTTATGATACTTTATCCATTGATGTCGAAAAAACAAATGTTAGCATTTTTCTTGCCTCTAATTTTATCTTCTGTAGGAAAACTTTTTAAATAAAAATCCTTTGCTCATTATATTTCATATTGATACTTACTTATTATGCTAAAAATATTTAATTGAAATTAGCTATAAGTCGTTCACCGTGACATCCGTTACTGAAAAAGCAGTGTGTTTTACACTTTTTGATCAAATGGCGAAGTCATATTTTCAAAGTTGTTTATTTTTATTTTCCGTGTTGATAGGCTTGCTCTTTATTTATGTTTCGTAATGCCCATGGTTTGAGGATGTTTTTCATCAATTTTGTTGTCATATTTAGAAGTATTTCTGAGCTCCCTGTTCGATTTTGTGATTCGGGTTAACGTAATTTCCTTTATTCGAGCTCTTTCTGAAAAGTGGCTGTAGCCAAATTGTTACATTACACTAGGGTTTCTAATATCATTTATTGGAAACGAAAAGAATGCGAGATTTTTATAAAACAGTGTTTCAAATCTTGCCTTCTTCTAAAAAATCAGAATCATCGTCGATTTTGGCCTTAGCAAATGTGTCTTGTGGAAAATACATGCAGTTGTGCGACATTGTTCTACTCAATTGGCCATAATTTCTAAAGAAAGATGCCAAACCCGACAAAACTGTCCAATTTAATTAACAATTGTATACAAATTAATTTAGCATTGAGACACAAGTTAAATTTATTTTTTTTATTTTGTTTTTACTTGTTCAAAATTTGTGCAAATTTCACTCCGCATACGTTATTACTATTAATTGTGTTTCCCATTACAGAAGATCCAATCATAATATTTTTTAGGACATATCTACTGTTCATATTTGTATTTTTTTCATTTCTCTCTTATTTTTTTTCGACTTTTACTATAAAATGTGAAAAATAGTGGTAATCCTTCTAAGTAAAAAAAATCTATTTCCTTTTTTTCCTTAACGGAATTCGAGATTTATTTAAGTATTCATTGGGCTTAAATGGCGTGCTTTTGTCGTTGAAAAAAGTTGTCGGGAAACAGCAGCAAGCAAGAAAAAATATTACAAAAAAAACATTATGTATTGCGTATTAAATTAAACTTATCTCAATTATACACCAATAAGGACGAACTTGAAATACGGTTCTCGAAGTTTTTTTTTTACACGGAGATATCGAGTAAAAAAGATATCGAGAATCATTTTAATATGTGGTTTATATTGTAATTATATTTTTCGGAGGTATGTCATACGGTTTTGTACGTTGCTGACAGTTTTACAAAAAAATCAGAAAAACCAAAAGAAATCAAAGTTTGGAAGTAAATTGCTGCTCATGCATACTTTACATGCATATTGAAGAGAACATTTGTATAAGTCGCTGACGACTCAAACTGGAACGCATCATGGACCGTCACAATGCCTCAAGCGAACCAGGGTGCTTAGCCAAGTTGCCAATCACTCCTTCATATTAGTGCGACAAAGAGGGAAAACTACGATGCGCTAGCAAGCGCTAGCGATTGGCAACTTGGCTAAGCACCCTGATACGCAACAGCCTAACACTACCATAACATGTTCCAACTGCGCCCCAGTTTCCATACATTCCGTGTTGACGGTATTTACCTCCGCATGCCACGTGCCCGGCCGGCGCGATACGCCGCGCATACCGAGACTAATAAACTTAAGAGTCGGAATTCACGCCGGCAGCGTCATACATTTTGCAAAGGCTCGCCAAGTATTCAACCGACGCTACAACTTCAGCCTTTCGCATAAAATATGCAGGGTTAATGTGGCCGAGACAATGGCGGCAGACGAGCGCGCCGCGACTCACTTTCTGATTCAATTAAGCGGATTTCTGGCGAACGAGTTTGTTTCCGCGCTGATTGGCCGGTTGTATCTCGTCAGAAAGTATATTCGAAGGTTTCCTCGATCCGCCCGCGACGGCGCCTGAATATGCATGACTTCGGCTATGAATGAGCGGTAAATTAAATAAAGTATTCCCTCCGCGCGCGGACTAATTCTCCTCCAAGACGCTCCTCGCGGCGACGACTTATATTTCACTGAATAATTGAATTTTTGCCGTCATCATCCATCCCTCGGCTCCGAGGCTAAAACAAACCGTCCGAGATTATATACAAATTGCATAGGCCTCCGCCAAATAAGATATGAAACCGAGCCGTATCGCCGCAAGTCGAGGAAATGAAATGTTATTACGCTTAACGGAGCGCGAGCGGCGCGGGGTGGCGCGGGCTGCGGGGAGGGGGGGGCAGGTATCGTCCTGTGTCGCCGGCGCTTTCGGAAATGACAGTCTTCGGCGAGTAACAGACAGTCATGCAATTATCGTTTTGTCTTTTATATTACGGGCAGCAAGGAATTCCGGCTATAGCTGCGCAACAGACGAACTTTCTCAGCACCGAAACCCGTGCCAATTCATGAGTGGATAGTATGTGGCGCTTTTAGTGCCAACTTAAACTTTACTCGTACAAGGTTAGGAAAATCAGGGCACACGTAGGTACGACGTAGGTCGGCGGGGTGAAGGGGGAGGGCGGGGATCGCGCGTTAGACTGTCTTAATATATCAGAGGAAAGAGTTATTCGGCAGGATGTGTGATTTATGGAGCTGGCTGAAGGAGAGTGTCAACAGCGGCGCTAATGCGATAGTCGTGTCACTACCCCCCCTCCGCCGCCCACACCCCCCCGCCACTCGACACGCCGCGAAAAACTCCGGCGACACTACACGCACCGCGACACGGCCGCCGCCGCCGCGGGCCCGCTCGCGCTCGCAGCCGGCGGCGCCACTCCGATCTCGACCTAGCTACAGTGTCTTCATGTTCCACTATGGAGAAGCCGACCGCCCGTAGCTTACTAACCCACTTTGCGCCGGACACGCTCGCCGCACAAGGCCGCAGATAGCGGGTATCGCCGAATTACTCGGGCTCGGGATAAAGCGCGCGTCTTCCCGCTGTCGCCACAATTTATATGTTACCGTAGTTAAGAAACGTGGCTCTGTTTTGCATCCACATCGCGCTCCTACTGCAACGCTTGTTTTGGCGCTTTGCCGCATTTGTAGCGGGGTAGAACCAATTTTGTAGACAAATAGGACATAGTATGAAATGTGCTGCATAAAGTAAACATACTTTTTGTTGTCAATAGAGTGGGTAGGGTGAAACGTCAATGTTTATGAAGTCGATGGTATAGCTGCATGTGACGATCCCAATCCTTATTCTGAAGTGACACCACGTGTACGAGTATGTGACCCGCCGCGAGCTACATGCAGCTAATCGGGAGGAAGTGCGCTTATCTCCCGCGGCTTTTACGACGAGAGCGGCTCATAAAATTAAATTGGGCACATTAAAGACGTGCGGTGCTATTAGGCGCGCATTTACATATCGGAGCCCCGGGGCGCACCAGCAGGAAATCAGGCGGGGGTGGTTTGGAAAAAAATAACAATATCAAAGCAACGTGCTTGAACACTTACCCCATCGTAAACATTAATATGACTATGTATAAGTAAATTAGAATTATAGTGGGGTCACTACTGAATAAGGCGAATCTTAAACTCGGTTTCGACTTGCAAATAAGAGCCTATATGGACTATAGTCAAGTTTTCAATATTATGTTTCAGTACACAAACATTTAATTTTCACTCGGCTGCCTGCAGAGAGTCGCGGCGCGACATACTCCCTTCTCCGGCGACGGAACCTTGAGACGGATTTAGTTGAAAAATTGCACT